>UCOJ01000316.1:0-129173 GCA_900474305.1 Cecidostiba fungosa | reverse complement strand
GGACTCTCCTTGGGGGCCCCTCAAAAGCCTGGGGCCCTAGGCCCGGGCCTCTTGGGCCTATGTACAAAGACGGCCCTGTTACTCAAATGCATAATAATTGGATTTTCAATTAAAAGAATTCTCAAAGTTCACACGTAATACGTGACTATTTTCGTGCGAATCGGCGAAAGTTTTTAAAGCTGCGCTAATTTTCCTCGAAGCAGGTAATTTCTAGAGAGAGAGAGAGATACTTGGCGCATAATTTGTAATTAAAACTTTACAAGTACAGTAACGGCTGTTTTTGATCGTCTCTTTTCACTTACTTTATCCGCGTCGACTTAACAAGCTTGTTTTTTTTTTATAAGAATTTCAACGGAAAAATTTGACGATTATTCGGTACGTATATAAGATTTTGCAGTTAATCATTTCTGAGTAATTTTATTCCGGAAACTTAAGCGAACGGAGATATCCCAGTGTAAGTATAGTAAAAAGACAAAAGTCAAAAATTGTATCCTCCGCGGTGCATAATGGGTATGAGAGAGAAAACTTTTCAAACTTCCCAAAACAAAAGTCCATTTTTCACGAAACGCTCCTCGAAAGAGATTCAGATTCCAGATTCTGTTGCTCGTGTAAGAGTATACTACTCGACGTGTTTACTTCCTTATATATACGTGCGTATACGGTTCATAATCTAAATTGCAATAAAGCAGTGTATTATAATAATATTAAAATATCAAAAGATACAAAATTGATGAAATCGTGATGTTCACCGATCGTTTATAAATCATCACACAAAGTATGGAGAACATTCCAGAGAATATACTGTATTAATTTACCAGCGATACTCTAATATTTCAACAACTCTCTAAATAACGAACTTTCCGAACTGTAAACAGCAATTAGTTTGTTAGTTGCATCTCATAATCCAACGATTATTCAATCACTCTTCCACGCAACCCTTAGCAAAAACCAAAAAAAAAAATCGTCAATATAACATCATCCAGAAACAAAAGTAAGCTCCGCAGCAGGTAAAAACTTAATTGATTAGCCGGCGAACTTTATCGAGTGCAATTCAGCGAAGTAGGGCTATATCATGACGTAGAATCAATTTGAAAACAAGTATCTACTACAGCTCTCTACAGAGAGTCGCGCGCGGTGGCCGAATCCAAAAAGGCGCCTTCGACTGGCCTCTTCGCGCGCGCGCGCTCTGAGACAGGCGTATCGAGCGATCGAGCGAACGACAGATTGAGCGCGCCTGGTTTCTATACTTACGAGAGAGAGAGGGACGACGAAGAGAGAGTTAATAAAGAGATGGAAGTGCAGAGGGAAAGAGTTGCCCCACTGGAGAGAGAGAGAGATGAGTGAAAGAGAGGAAGGTTAAGTGAAGAGGGTCAAACAATGACAGCTGAAGAGTATATATAGTAGGGGAGAGGCTGGTACACTGATTGAAGAATGAATGTGTAAGCAAAGTATCAAAAGGACGATTCTTCGTTTTTTTTTTCCTTCTATACTCGACTACAAGATATCGATATAAAGTGTAGCCCTTTTACATTTTAATTCGTTCACACACGAAATCGTCGCTTCGATTCTCAGCTCACGCCTATATATATATATATAATTTAGCTGGTAAATCCCGATCAAAAGTCCATGACCCTCCGGAAAGCCAGAGCAAAGCTAGCTATACTCTTCCCCGCCGACTGCGCTGCTGCAGCTGTTCGCGAATAATCGATTCGCGAAAATTTCGCGCGGCGGCGGCGCCTGCGACGCTCATGCGCGTTACTCCGTTTTTCCAAAGCCAGCTTTTGGGATGTATATATGTATATACGTGCTCTGAGAAAAGCTGCTTGCATTTTTCGATGCTCATAGTTGGCCCGTCGATGATTTTTTATTTATTTTTGTAAAAATTAAGAACAGAATGGAAGGAGTAGTCTAATTGTTTTCTGCAGTCGTATATATATAGCTGAGATGCTCGGATAAGTTTTCCTCTGCTCCTCTCTCCGAGTAGAGCTAGAGTTTCGAAACTATTTCTCAGGATGATTCTCATTAATTCAGAGCAGTTTTCGCGAGAGAGGCTTCTCTCTTCGAAGATTCGGCTTCCGCGAAGTGGCGGTATTCCCTTGACTACTACGAAAATGCTAATCTTCAGACGACACAGACAGAGTGTGTCTGTGTGTGTATATGTATATATATATATATATATGGAAGTTTTTGCAGATGATGAGCGTCAACAATTATAGTCGAAAACTGTGTAATTGTCGTGAGAGAGAACAGGCAGTTGAGGACAAGTTATATAAGAGCCTTGGAATTTACTTTTGGATTTGAAATAAATGATTCGAAAATCGCGTTTCTATAGGATATCTCGATGAGAGCTTCGCATCCCACGTAATGCGTATATTCAATTTAAGGTGTGTATTGCGACTCTAATTAGTGCTGAATTCGGTTCGGTATATTTTTTCGTATTCATCAACATGCTTTCAAAATTTTTAATTAGAGGAATTTACTCGACGAGGTTATAGAGTATGGAAGAATCAATGTTATTCGGCTGATTTAATAGTATTAACGATCATTACGATGAAATGCGATCCTCGAATTTTTCCCGCTCGATCGGAATCGCTTAATACGCTTTAAGCGCGTTATTTTGACTATATCTTCATAAACGACCAATTAAATAGCTGATTATATCGGTAAAAGATTAAATTACCATCTGGCGAACATTAAATTAACACAGTCGAGGGGTTTGCCCGGCGTATGTATGTATACAAGCTATATATGTATATATCACACCGAGAACCTGTCTTCGATTGATGCATAAATTTTGCCTCGAGGTATTTCGGTTAATCACCGCTAAACATCATGCATGCGCGCGGAAATAGTGCGGGTATTTATGCAAGCAATTTCAAAAACGTCGATACACTTTTGTTTGCTGATTGAGAGGATTTTTTTTCTACTTAGAGATTTATCCCATTTCATTAAATATAATTATTCAGTATATAATTGGGATCTAAAACTAATTCAAGTACTATATACATGCACACAATGCACTTAATCGGGATCTGGGACATTGACGCTTTGAACGAATTGCTTTCATTTTTATACGCGAATATACATTTTGAGAGAATTCAAATTAAATATCCTCCATAGAATTATTTTTCTATAATGTAATATAGGTACAACATTAAAATACAGTCTAAATGGTTGAAATTATGATTTTTTTTGCTAAACCATAATTTTTTTCAACTTTTTAAGGACTTTTCATAAACATTTAAATAAATTTTATGATAAACAAACTAAATTCAAGCTCGCACTCACGAAATGTTTCGTAAAACTCATCGCACAGAATAAAAGCCTAACAACAATATTCCCAAGATACTTCCCGTCTTGAGATCCTCACACGAGTAACGTATAATAATTAATCAATATTTTAAAATCTTCTCCTAATTACAGAAGCCAGAATAGAAACGAAGCTTTGCGCAAGTTCTCGAATCTACATTAAATGCACGTGATGTAATTTCGCAGCCGTCAAGTCTAGGTATAGGTACAACACCGCGCGCTCAAGCTTCCCTCAACGCGCGCAGTGAAACAAGTCGACGATATGTTCAGACATGCAGCCGTGTCGCTTAGTTAAGTTCGCACGCTGATAAAATATCTCTCACCCCGCGATTCAAACGCTTATATATATATTACCTACACAAATAAATGCGTTAACAATCCAAAGCAAAAAGAAAACAAATGTTGTATTTTCTTCGATAGTATACAGACGAAAAAAAAAGAAGAAACTTTTCCATCGGCCAAGAGTGAGAGACAGGGAGAAAAAAAGTCGCCAATCCCCGCTTATCTCGAACACTCAGAATCGCAAAGAAGGAATCATTACACCGGGGAGGCAAGAAAAAGAGAAGCAACAAAAAAAAAAGAAGTAGCGAGAGAGAGAGATGAAGATCTCAAAGGCCTGCCTCCGAAGAAAGGTACAAGCAAGCGCAAAGAGAGAGAGATCCCATCTCTACGTGTACGAGTAAATCGCAGCAAGAGCGATAATTCTCTCCTCCCGCTCGTCTTCTTCTTCTTCTCTCGAGGCTGCACGACTTTGGCGCGCTGATTGCCGATATTGTGCTCTCTCTCTCGCTCTTCAGTGCGCTCGCGAAATCCTCGTCTCGACGACGCAGCCGCCGACGTTGGGCTACGGCGAATCCATACTGCGTGCGTCGCGCATGTATATATATATACGTCCTAGCGAGTAGATGTTTTTTTTTTGCACCGGCTTGGTAAGTGAATAAATCATGCGCTGAATTTTTTTTAAGACGGACAATTGGGGAGATGATGCATGTAGAAGCTGTTATATTGCCGCTGCTATGGGGTTCTTGACTCTATATATGAGCGAATTCGTCTGATTTTTTTTTCTGTGTGGAGAGAGTTGATTATTTCGTTATTATGGCTTCTATTTAAAAAGAATGCTTATTGTGTGTATATTATGTACGTCGATATACGAGACAGAAATAAGAGAAGAATAATTGTGTTATTCCTTTTGCTTCTTGTATCTTTGTTCGTATATCTATATAGGTATATGGACATACACGATGCACACCGGTGTATATATACGTACACACCGGAGAGATTTAAGAGACACCCAGGGAATACACAATGTGTTCCAAAGTCATAAATATACGTTTCGGCATATATACCTATACGCATGTCTCTCGATTTCTTTACATTAAAAATACACTATACACGCAAGTATGTACATGCTCCCATCAAAATCTCATATATGAGGAAATCTTTTTATTTTCGCTGGCTAGAGGGGCCAGTTTGTAGGATCAAAGTACCGGAAAAAAGCTTCAATTTGAAAAAAATTTGTCTACGATTGAAAATAGCGAAAATCTGTCCCTTTTTTCACGTAGACAACTTTTTACCTATAAGCAACCATTTTTAACGATCTTTTTTTTAAAATTGAAGCTCTTTTCCGGTCGTTTTCGGTACTTTGATCCTACAAGTATAGATTTTCCGTTTGCGCCGTCAGAAATGTAGTAAATGCCCTTGAACGATGGCTACTATTCGCACAATTTGAATCGCCGAGAAACCAGCGTTACGAAGTATATATAACATAATAAACAATAAAAATAATGCTAGAAAGGTACATGCTCCCTTTTTGACAAAAACAAAAAGATGTCCTCATATATATCCAAGTAAGAATCCCCAGCATATAAAACCATATACCCCCAACTTCCCAACGATTTCGCGCCAACCGCCATAAAGCAGTACACTATATACCATCATATATACCTACGTCGTTTTCATTTCCCGAGCCGAAAAGCGCTCGCTCGCGCGACTCTCGTAAAAAGCATCTTCTTCTTCTTCTCTCGCGAGACAGATAGCAAACGCGATACAATCCATACACGTCTCGTTCCGTATCTCTCTCTATATATATATATAGGTATATACACACACACGACGTATATATGCGCTCGAGAGAGAGGGGTTTACGTAAACGCACACGCGCGGCACGAGTCGATACACCGACGAGCACGTGGATGTGTTATACGCGGCGTACGCGTGCGGGGGCATGTGCGCGCCGACCGACCGACGAGATGCATCTCTCTCGGTACGTCTGTATATACGTATATATACAATCGCAGCAGCAGCAGCTCTGGGTGGGAGTTAGCAGCAGTAGCAGCAGCAGCAGCGCTCGCCCGGGCGGGGACACGACGAGAACATGGCGCCCTTATACCGAGGACCAGCATCACCTATGTATGATATATTTATAAGACACTTGTGTCGATGATATATATATATATCCGTTTGTATGTATATACGGCTGATGCCGAGAGATACCTGTCTATGGCTGATGGAAAAAGGTCCTTTATGGGAAAAGCCGAGATGATGAGGAGAGATAGCCACTTGTATACGACACTATATAGGTATACGCAGACACCCTCCCTCGCGCGCAGACTCCGCGTGCGCGAGAGATCGGCCTCTCCCTCTTTTCTCCAGCTGCAGCAGCACAGCTCGGTCGCGCCTCTCCCCCTCATAGAGAGAGAGAGAGAGAGAGAGTATCAGAGAGCGCGCAGTCGTGTGCGATCAGTCAGTTCTCAGGCTGCGAGGACGCGCCGGGATCTCTCGCGGTGCGCGCGTGTGTGTGCGTGTGTGTGTGCCGATCGGAGAGAGGACAGTCGTGTCTCTCGTCGCTGCTGCAGCCGGCGATCGACGCCGTGCTGCTCTGTTCTGTTGTTCACCAGTCGACGCACTACTGCTCTCTCCCTCTCTCTCACTCATCGGAGATTTTAATATTGTATATGTATACGTGTGCATCAGTGGCCTGCAGCAGTTACAGTAGTCTTGTTGCATGGGATCTTCCTTTGACCCTCGGCGGCGCTCTGCTCTCTCCGAGAAAGTAGCTGCCTGCGGTGCTGAGGGGGGTGGTGAACGAGAGGGAGTCTGCGCCCAGCTCTACGCATACACACATAGTACTAGTCTCTACTGCGATATCTCTCTGATACTCTGATGCTGCTGCTGCTGGCGGGCCATCAGCAGTAGCAGTGTAATCGGGCGGCGAGGCGATATGCTCCCCGGCGATTGACACACGCACTTTTGTGTCACCTTCTCTCTCTCTTCTCTCCTCCATATATATATATTTTATTACTCAGTTCAGTGCTCTTCTCTCGTCTCTCGCTTTGATCCTCCCCTCTTTCTCTCTCTCACTCACAAGTATTGTTTTTCTTGTCCGTCCGAGAGAACAGTATAGTTCTGTACACACGTTACGTCAAGACAAACCTTATTGTTGGATGATAGAGGAAAATACAGTGCGCGAGATCAGTATCCGTGTGCGCGTGTGTGGTATCTCTCACCGATCGCTCTGCCGTATCTGATGGTTACCAGTTCGCGGAAGAACCAACGGCAGATAGCTATATAGTGGCGCTGGACCTCGTGCCAGACAAGTATATAGCGAGAATAGGGAGGAGCGACTAAAGATGGATTCGTCCGCTGCGTGAGAGAGAGAGAGAGCGAAAAGAGAGAGAGAGAGTCCGTGCGCGCGGGGACAGTCCAAGAGTATAATATAGTTCTGGCAGTGAGCAGCAGCAGAAGCATCGTCGCCGAGAGCTAGAAACACGGAGAAGAGGAGGAGGAGGAACGGTGCCAAGGAAAGCCAGAGGTGCGCGCGCGTGAGAGCGCGATCGGATCGTCCCCGAGAGAAAGAGAGGGAGAAAGAGGGAGAGCAGAGAGCGAACGGGAGAGAGAAAAGAGGGAGAGGCGACGGGCAGTGTCGCGTTCGCGGGACCGCGGGTGATTCCACTTGCACATAACCTCACTTTTTCTCCCCCATTACCACCCATTACACACACACACATACACATACACACACCTCATATCGTCCCACCTGATCGTTTCAACCGCGCGTATAATCGACCTTCCAGCTGAGAGCAGCAGAATGTGAGAAGAGAGAGAGAGAGAGAGAGTGCGCGTCCATGTCGAGGAAACAGCAGAAGAGGCAGCAGCAGCAGCAGCGACGATGTGCATCTATATATGCAGCATCCAGAATAGATGTATGACGCGTTCGCGAGTTGTCTGGTGTCAGAGCGGCTGACGAGAGCCAGAGGACTGTACCACTACAGGAGATACGAGAGGCTGCTGCCGAACGATAATATAATACCCATATTATAGTTAAGAAAAGAGAGTTGGAAAAGTGCAGCGCGGGCTGCTGCTCTCGTGTGCCGCGCATCGCAGAGATCTTTTTCGCTGCCGCCGCGCGCGCGAGGGGTGTGTCGAAACGTCGCTGCGCGCCATCATCAGTACCTATATAGTATTATACATCTATATATATATATAACGTAAGAGTGCGCTCGCGGGCTGGAAAAGTGAAAAGTGGTGAGCGATAAAATAGATAGCTCTGCTTTGAATACGAAGAGGAAGATAACAGTGTGTTGATAGAAAATAAAAAAAAGAAAGCAGAAGCTGCGTGGAGTATACAAGTATAATAGCCAGCGGTGGAGTGGAGAAAGCAAAGACGCGGCGCTGTGCGTCAGGATGCAGCATGAACCTCGTTGCCCTGTCCTGGGAGCTGACGAGCCTCGGCAGGGGGACTGCTGCGCGCTACTGCTGCCGTGGAAAACCAGCGAAACGTCAGCCGCGGCCCGTCGTCGTCGTTCAGGAGCAGGTCGTCCGCTGCTGCAGGAGGTACGTCGACCTCGTCACCAGTCGGCGAGCTTGGTTTCGCTCGGCGGCGGCGGCTCCAGCACTGGCATCACCACCTCCGCCTCCAACGGCGCCGCAAACGGAAGCAGTCGTCGTCGCCGCCGCCGCCGTCGTCGTTGCTGCTGCAGTTGTCGTTCCTCAAAACTCGACGACTCCACGACAGAAACAACAGCTACTGCCAAACGACACCACTTATTCGACGAGGCGCCCGCCGATCTCCACGACGTGCAGGTACGTGCTTGTTGTATATTATCTTACTTTTTTTTTAAGGCGGTGAATCCCCGGGCAGTTATTTTCGCGCCGTTGCCGTGCGGTTGGTAGTGCTATATACGCTGCTCTTTCTTTTTTGAGTACTTGACATGGTTGCCGTTCGAGTCAGTGCATCAGCGTGAAAGTGTTACTTTGACAAGTTGAACGAACAACATTTTTTTACGTAACCTTAAACAAATTCGCAAAAGCTTTCAAAAGCTTTTGTCACTGCTCCTAATTACGTAACATTTCACGGCGCGCGACAGTGCCGAGCATTATTTCAATGTTATTCTTACGTCTTAACCTATCATTAACACGAGTCGTTACCTAACCTAACTTTGCCATTGTGTTGTGTGTGTATTGAAAAAAAAACCTATACACAGCGCGATTGCATAACAGCTCTTGTACTTTCTCACCCCCAAAGTATACACTCGTACATTTCAACGAAAGTTCATCGCACGGCGCGTTAATTTAAACTCGTTATGCAGAAACACAAAAGCTGAGAAAGAGAGCGAGAGAGAGAGAGGAGGAGGTCGAGAAAATCGATGCGCGCGCGCGCTTTGAAAATTCGATTTCGTAACGATTGCAAAATTAGCCGCGTCCATGATCGACCAACAGTAGGTATATTTTATATATAGCAGGAGTAGCGTTGAAAATTTAAAGCGGCGTGACGTGTAGCAGCCCAATTTTGTTTTTCACTTATTTTCAGAGGCATGATTAATTGCATAACGTGCTCTGCTGCTGCCGGCCGTTGCGGCCAGCAATGGCAATTAAATAAATTGAGAAAGCCACTAGCTATGCATCAAAATAAAAGAGGTCAATGGTTGTTACAAGCGTGTTCGACGCTCTTCAGGCACGTATGCGATGCTGCCACTGCTGTTGCTGTGCCTACTACTCTCTCTCTCTCGCTCTCACTGGCAGCACTTTAAAGAAAGCCTCTTCTTTATTTTCCTTTTCCATGTTAATTTTCACGTGAGAATTTATGCAGAGAGATCGCGAATCTGAATAACTCGACGTATACAGGGGAGAGCGCTTTTGTTGTATACTCAAATTTAATCGTCAGCAAGCTGTTGATCGACTTTCAAATCGCTCGTTAAATATACAATATATCTAATGTAACGATAATCGAGGAGGGATGATATTATAATAGTCGAAGGATAATATAAGCAGCTAACTACTTGTGTTCACAGGTGCGGATCGGCGAATCTCGAGCGGTGCAGCGGCAGCAAGCCGAGCGTTGCAGCAGGGCTTGGGCGTTCCAGGGGAACTTCTAAGAGCCCCGCTGACCCGGGCCCTGCCTCAGGCCGGCACCTGCTCCGGAGGCCCGGGACGCTCACGTCAAGCGGGGCTGACTCGAACGAGCGAAGTTGTTGTGCTGAAGCAGCAGCACCATCATCATCGTCATCACCCACATCATCGCCAGCATCGCCATCACCATCGTCCTTCCCAGCAGCAGCAACAGCAGCCTGTTGCAACCTGCCAGCAACTCAGGAAGCAGCAGCAGCATCATCAGCATTACAAATCGAGCAGCAGCAGCAGCAGCGGCAGCAACAACACTGGCAGGCCCCGTCGTCGTCGTGGTGGTTGTTGCGTTGCGCTCAGCAACGATGCAGCGGCGCCTCGTTGGCAGCAGCCTGCGACAGCACAGCGGGACTTGCCTAGAGTCCCCGCTTCGTCGGTGCCCATGCGACACGACGCTTTTCCCGCAGCAGCAGCAGCAGCAGCAGCTAATCGAGCCACGGGACCATCTAGCATCATCATCACCAGCAGCAGCAGCAGCAAGATCATTCAGAGGCGGAGGGACGACGGCGACGCGGCGGCCCTCAGACGCTCAGTCACTGCCTTGGACGGAGGCTCGCCCCGTTCCGTCGGCGCTCACAGCACTGCCTTCCAGAGGAGCCCGCAGTCGCGACGCCGCAACCGGCCGATCCTCTTCGTCCTGTACCTACTAGCTCTGCTGCTGGTGGCAGGAGCGGCCGAGACTCCCAAACAGCAGCAGCAGCAGCAGAAGAAGCAGGCGCCGCGGCATCCTTACAACGAATACACCTGGGAGCTGAACCAGTTAAACCCGTGGCTGTCGGCGTGCGACCTGGCGGGACCGGCGCCCGCCGACCTACAAGGCAGCTGCGGACCACCGGAGGTGCCCAAAATGTGCCCGGGCCCCTGTCCCTCAGGCCCCGAGCTCTTCGAGCGCGTGCTTGCCATGCTCGAGCGCCTCGGCAACGCGACCGTCATCCAGAGGCCCAGGCGCAGTATCACCGCAGCAGAAAGCAGTAAAAGTGACAAGAGAACGAAAAGAACGACGACGGCGGCGGCGGCGGCGGCGGCTCCGGAACAGTGCCTTTTTTACCTCGAGGAGTCGCACAAGAAGGAAGTCTGCCGGGAGGACTTTGGGCGGGCCAGCTCGCGGAGTTACCCGACGCCGCGGGAGAATCGATATTGGTTCATGAGCGGGATACGGCTGCGACACTGCTGCGAGCACGCGGCGGTCAACGCCCTGGCGCCGGGTCCCAACGGCCCCTTCGAGGCCGTCCTCAACGGCGGCGACCCATGCGTCAAGGCCTTGGACAAGCTCCTGCTCGTCGACGCGCTCGCCGCCAGACTGCACTGCGAGTTCGAGGAGGTGCTCGCGAGGTACGACTGCGGCCAGACCTACTCGGTCATCCACAACTGCACCCACTGCAAGGTCAGTACTATACCTATCTATATCAATCTTCGATATATATTCTTGTTTCTCTCTGTCTGTACTCCAGGTTGCAAACGAAATTGTTTACCTGGAAAAATGTGCGAGCGTTAGGGCAAAGAGGCACTCTTTTCCTCCCCTAACTCCGGCGCTGAAACAATGGCGAGTGCTCTCTGGCACAAACTTCATTGTTGTCATTGTCTGTCCCGTGCGCGCGAAGAAAGCGCTCGAGATGGAGCGCAATTCAGCTAAACAGCCCCAACGACGACGAGTCAAATCGCCGGACGTTTACCCGCGATTAGAGCCCCGCGTCGATCGATGACTTTACGAGCTCGTCGTTTTTCAATTATCCAAATGATTCGATTAATTGTTCAAGTTCAGCGTTAAAGTATATTTCCTGTACACGTCAGATTTAATGGGCCTAATTAGAAAACCAAGCCCGTCGAAAGTCAAGGATCTCAACGCATCCTTGCTGAATGGCACCCTTCACTCTCGCAGTAAGGACCCAAATTAAAATACAAATTTACCGGCGCACGAAACCAGAATAAAGACGGCAGCTTATCAACTAAAAATCCCGCGCACGCCAACTGCATCTTCGCTTTCAATTTACTCTGCGCTCAAACTTATACCTCAAAAAAAGGTGCAGTAGCAAAGAAAGATCTCTCTCCCTCTCTTGCTCGTGCATAATATATACATCGTAAAAATAATTCGTAATTAAAGAGCTAAAGGCCGCACTCGACTTCGCGAGTAATTTCTCCCTCGTCGCGGCGTGCGCGCGTCCAAAGCAGAGGCCTGACCCATATTCCGCGCGCGCGCACTCGCTCGCTTCGCGACACCGTTTTTCTTACCCACTTCGTGTATTTATGGCGCGCGCGGCGCCAGCGTACTTTTTTCCCAAGTGACTTTTCTGCGGACGATATAATGTGTTTGTGTGTGTGTGTGTGTGTGTGTATATGCGTGTGCGTGTTCGCTGGCAGCAGGGCACTTTAGAGAGAAATTTTTCGGTGGCACGACTTCGAGTGACGATCCACTTTTTTTTCGAGTGCATGTTTAACGCCGTGCTTTTTTTTATTTCCCGCGGCGAGTGTAATCGAGTTTGTCGAACAAATAGCTCGCTGCGACTCGATCACCTGGATGTCTGAAACTATATGCATTATTTTACGAAAGGAAATGGGGAGCCATGACTCTGAAATAACCGTATAAAAATCAATGTAACCCCGGCGTATAACAGTCGACGCATATACATCGTTTTATACCAGGCTCTCAAGCGGATCCTCGTAAGGTCTTCCGCGAGTGTAAAATTCCTATATAATTTTTTTTATGCTTCTGACACACAGGTTACCGTACTCCGTATATACCACCACACTCTGTCACCTGAAGCTTTTTGATGAAAAAGAGAGCGAGAAAGAGAATAATAAATTCCTGACAAAGCGACGACTACCTACCAAACAAGTCTTTGGCCCGTGCAATCGCTCGACTCAATCGAGCCGGCCTCTCGCGCGCTTTGGCAGAAATTTTTGTCGGTCGCGGCAAGGGTGCCCGAGGCGACAAAATGCCGCGTGCTCGTACGTGCTCAAGTACTAGCGCGGCTCCGACTCTTTTACCGCTGCTGCTGCTGCTGCTGCTTTTTCTTCCTCGACGACGGAGTCAGCGGGATCGCGAGAGACGACGACGATCGACGAGCCGCTACAATGGCGCATCGCCTAATTAAACGGCCGCAAGTAGAGTGCGGAAACGTGTCGGCCAAGTTCTCTGCTTATAGTTATATAGTAGCATCCGCCGGCATTGTTTCGTCCAAGACGGAATTTTCAATTCTTGTATGTATGTATCGATGTGTGCATGTGCACTTTTTTTCTTTCTCTCTCTCTCTCTCTATTTCTGAAAGCTCAATTATATAAGGCTGATTATATAATGAGTTTTCCGAGCGGTATGTACGACGTAGTTACCGGCTTTACGTAACGCTGAGAACGTCGTTGATAAATCACAACGTTGCGCCTGCCTGCGATCGACGAGTGAAAATTTTTTCCTTTAAATTCTGATTTGAAAATAACTCGCACGAGAGAGCGATACATATATAGGCTTGTGTGTGGGAGATAAATTGCGTGCTCACCTGTATATCTAGCGAGCGAGCGATGCAAAATGCTAATGCTCCCGAGGAAAGTCATACAACTTTGAGGAAACTTTCGCGAATTTAATCCGTTTTCCCAGCCGAGCGATGATGGGGTAGATCTCAACAGGCACACGCGCTTGTAAGGGAGATTTATTTTCAAAATAACTGTGTATACCTAACGACTGTCGTTGCAATAGGAAACCTGCGCAAAATATGGTTTTTGTACGCAAATTAAAACTCGCGCAGAGTATTTATTCTAGAGTTTCGCAGGTTTTGAATTACCTGTACAGTCGAGATACTCACACACAATGCGTACAATACGACGTGAAGGAATTTATACCTATATCAGCTTCCGACAGAGCCGAGTGTCATTGTCCTATGTAACAATATCGTTTTTCCGCTGCCAATATACGTCGAGTTTATATTATATTATAATTAATTCTCTCATCCCGCTGAACTCGATATACTGTACCTCTGCGCGCGTTGGCCATACAATGGAATTTTTCTATACATCTACTGATGCGATTCTGGATTTAAACTATATACACGATTCAACGCCAAGTTATAATTTCGTTTCTCAAACTTTGTATATATTTGAAAGAAGCGTCGAGAGAAACACCGGTTGCGTCTCTCGAGTTATTTATGTATTTTAATGCTGCTAAAATATACATGGAAAAACGTTTCGCTCGCGCGCCAGAAGGCTCAGCGGTAAACTCGCCAAGTGGCTGTACAATGCAATCGTCTGGGCTTGGGCTCAAAGGAATTCCTTCTCGTATATACGGTGAGCCTCTGGCACGCATCGCTTCTCGACGGAAGGAGACACTATATATGTATACGTATATATATGAAAGAAATTGCCGGAGACGAGGGAGCGATACTAGCGCGCGCTTTTTTATGCCTCGCATCGAGACAACGGCTATCTGTGAATTATCTCACGCTGCTGTAAAAGCTCCTAGCTCTCGGTTTATTCGCTATACGCTCGATGTGTGTGTACGAAATGGAAGTGTTATCTTACACTCGATGTTTATGTTTCTGTAATTCTTTTTTATTTGTAATTTGGTTACAACGAGACGATTAAGCAAAACTCGGATCCGCGAGACGAGCTTAGGTAAATACCGGTAAATTTTCAGTGTAACCGATATCCCTAGATCCATTTAAGCGTGACAAGGCGCCGCTCTCTATCTCTCTTCTCGCCGGGAAATTAGAATGTCAAAGCTTGGTCGCCGGAGTGGAGGCATTAGAAAGGGGCGGATAAACGAGGGGAATTTGCGCGAGGGTGAGGGCTTAATATATGTTGTACGGGCAGGCCTAAAACGCTTAATTCGTATATATGTATAAGTAGGGGTAAATTACGTGATCAGAGCGAATTAATCGAGAACTCAATCAATCATTTCGACAAAACATTGCATACGCCTGCGAAACTCGAACAAATACAATTGTTATATATTATAAGCTTTGTGAAATGCGCGTCGTTGAGAAAAGAAAAATTTGTCTGGTGAGAAGAACTTATTCAAATCTGGAGTGTGGATTGTTTGTACGAGTGAAACTTTCAAATTTCGGCTTTGAAACTTTGGATTCTGCGAATTGGAGATTCGATGTTCGCAACTCGAGCTTGAATTTTCCTTTCATTCTGTATAATGAGAATTCATCCGGCGCGCCGTAAATTTGTTTATGTATATTAACTGCGCGAATCTCTCGTATTAAATATTTGTAAATTAATTGCTCCAAATAACGAAAAGTAATATAGCTTTTCAAGTAATCACGATTCCAATAACCAGACGAATTTACATATCATCCGTAAGATTAGTACCGGAGTAAGTGGTTAACCGAGAACGACGGGTAAAGTGCATTGATCAATCCGAAGACAGCTGACAAGCTGCCAATCACAACCGAGCGGAAACCACTTACAAGCCTACTCTATTACTACTACTACTGCTGCTGCTTTCGCGAATAACTGAGCATTTCTACTTTTAATAAAACGTAAAAAGAACAAAGAAAAATTGTAACTCAAAATACGACTAAAACTGCGCACATTAGTCTGGCACAGACAAATTTCCAAACTAATCTCGAGGCCGAGATCTCGAGTCGTCGCGCGGACGTGATTGTTGCACTTGCCCTATGGCCGCCAGTTTCTCGGACTTTAGTTAACTGCGGATCACGCTAGGATAAGCTCTCTCTCTCTCTCTCTCTCTCTCACTCCGCGAGGGGAACGCGCGAAACCCCTAGCTGATGCAATTCCGAAAGGCTTCGTCGCCCTCCTGTATATATTTCCAGGCTGGCGCGACGCGCACCTGTCGTAATCTTCCGGGATCTATCTCTCTCACTCACTCACTCGCAGCGCTGCAGCGAGATGGAAATAATTGAAGCGTAGCTATATACTGTATACCGCAACCCTCCCGGATATATGTATATGTGATGCTTCGCTCTCTCTCTCTCTCTCGGTGATGCTTTATGAACACTGTAAAAGTTTGCGCATTAAATTTCGTATTTTTATACCCCCGGCGAGAGCATTTTCATAAATGCCAGAGTTATACGCAGCGTATGAATATGGAGTACACTATATAGTGTCAGGTATACGTGTATATATTGGTTGAAGAGCATAATGTTTTGGAAACGTGATTATTTATATAGGATTTTTAAAAATACACCTTAAAAGCACGTCAGGTCGTTAAAAACTCATGCACCGTGTAGAGGATTATATTATGTATATATAGTGCACGCACTCGTACGCATCACATTTTCTCGTTTCAAATAATAAATATACGCGCGAGATAAGACAGAGCTGGAATATTTCAGGTTAGAAGTATTTTTTTTCGCTGCGAGCAGAGCCAGACACGTTTTTAGAGAAATTAAAAAAAAATACCGACTTTTGCTCCTTTCTCTCGGTTTTCTTCCTTTCCTGAATTTTCTATTCATTTTTTTACGCTCCCACAACTCGGAGGCGGGTTGGTCTCTCTCTCTCTCTCGCGTTACTGCAATATTAAACTTTCAGCGCTAATGAGACCGCTCGACAAAAAATAATTGCGGCCTATACGCTTTGATAAAGTAGACGCGAACTTTTTTTGTTTCGCCTTTTTGTTTCTCTTGTGTTTCTCCACATGCAGCTGAAGAAAACAAGCTTGCTCGCGAGGAGCTTATTAAGTTCTCATTAGCAGCCTCGAAATTATATACTTTTAACAATTAATTAATTAATTGTTCTCACCGTAAACAACATAAGATCAAAACGTATATATAGTTCGAAACTCCATTGATCGTGATTTAATATCAGAATATCAAGCAAAAAGTATCTCCTCGAAATTGGAGCGGCGTCGAATCAAAGTAATCGCAAAAGTTTCGAATCTCCCTTACGGCATTTTGAATTTCAAAGCGTAGATTTATGCGCGCGAATATCGAATTTCCACTTGCGCATGCTGTAGTTTGCATAGCGAGAGAGAGATAGCTATATAGAGCTGTAAAGGAGAAAAATTCATCGGCATTGACATTCAAATGCGGCGCTAATTAAATTACTACTTCGCGACTGACGTATTGGCATGCGGCGATAAGCGCGTTTAATTCTTTTGATCGTTTTGAAAGCAACGACTGGCTGTCTCTGTGCTGTTAACGTATATCGATTTCGAGTCGCTTCCGAGCAATCTTTCATTCACGCTACTGTGTAAACCTGTATATATGTGTATATATTATACACTCTGCACAAGAGTGCACTCGATAATTACTATTTTACTTACCAATTACACACGCACAGTAATTTTTCGCTCAAATCAAAAGCTGCAGACTTGCAATTTTCGCAAACAATTGTTCGAGCGCACGTCTTCACTCCGGGAATAATTTTCCGCGCAGGCATATTATTCTGAATCCCTGAATCTTCTGAAAAGCCTCCGCCTTTATTTTCGCCGTTTCTTTTTTTTCGCCGATGCTTCATCCGCGCGAATAAACTTTTTCTTTCTATACAGCTCGAGAGTCTCTCTCTTTCTCTCTCTCGCGAGCTATCGATTTTCAACGCAATTTATTTGTTCGGCCGCCGGGAGAGAGAGAGAGAGAGAGAGTATAGCGAAAAAAAACCGTAACTTCGCTAGTATAGACTTTCTCTGGCTGACTTTTCTTCTTGTTATTTTTCTCTCTGGTGGGAGGACGAGGAGGATTATTAATCTGGGAATTTTCGCGGTGTGCAGTATACATATATATATATACGTCTTGAGCGTCAATCATAGAGCTCTGTGAGCTATACACATATAGACTTTTTGCGTCGATTGTATTTGCCTTACGGCGGCTTGTTGCCAAAGTATCGATAAAGTTAAATCAAATATCTCTCTCTCTCTCTTTTCTTTTGCTCGTTTTTTATTCTCTCCTCGAAACAATCCGGCTATCGATGGGCAGAGGCAGCAGCAGCAGCAGCACAGAGGAACAGATTTTATCGTGCCAACCGTATAATCCGATATTCGAGCCGCAGCGAAAAACGCGCGGGCGGGCCGCAATTACTTTGCCCGGTCGGATAAAGCCAAACAGAGAGAAAAAGTCAACTTGGCTCTTCCAGCACTTGATTATATTTTTTCAGACGCATTTTCGCGGGAGAATTAAAATTTTTCCATCCGATTATCCACTGGTGTGTGTGTGTGTGTGGGTCTGTGTAGTAGACATATAATAATACTATCGTCTGTATATACGTACGCGTGAATTAATTAAATTTCGCAGACACGGCTATGTATACATCACACACACCAAGATTATTAAGTTAAGGATTTAAGTACGCAGGGACGTAGACAGAGTAGCATATACATAGCGTATTAAATGTATAAACACACACACACAGAGAGAGATTAATAATCCTTCGTCTTTTGCTCGCTGCATCACAAGCGAACACACGGAAGCAGCGCAAAAGTGGAAGCAAGAGAGAGAGAGAGAGAGAGAGAGAGAGAGAGAGAGAAGGAAAGAAAATCCCCTCTCCTTGCCGCTAGCTCTCGGTATTTCCTGTATAAGCTCTTGATCCGATTTTCCTGCGAAGGCATGCTTTGTCAGACAGGGAACTGTGCGCTCCGCCAATTTATAGAGGATGTATGCGCGCGTGAGGCTATCGAAGCGGTAAGACCGCCGATGCAAAATTTCCGTGTCATTCTCTCTCTCTTTCTCTCTTCTCTACACTCGTTCTTGCGAAGGAACAAAAAAAAGTGCCGAATGAGATGTTAAAGGGACGCGTCCGGGGAATCGAGAGGTGAAAGAAGCGGTAATATAATGGTATATCTGTAAAAAGTAAAAAGAGGTGCTAAGCGGATTCGAGTGATAAATAATTATCGTTTGCAGTGTACTGGCGAACTTTGTGTGATTTTATGTACCTTCGAATTTATGCTGTGTTTTTATGGAGTCGTGGTAGTAGACGTATAGTTTAAGGGAATTCAGCTTTTTATAGGGTTATTATTCGATTGTTTTGAGAACTTGAAGTTTCGCATTATGAATTTTTTTAAATTGAGAATCCCTTCTATGTCCGGGGAATAAAAGTTTCACGGAATTTTCCAGTTTTAACGAGACGTTACAGAGCTACAATTTTCGAGGGAAAATTGCCGTTCGCGAAATCACGTAGATGTATACTCGTAGGGAAAAAAGTAGTTGATTCTCTCCTGGTGAACCTTCGGATAATTCACCTACATTCCTGGGATGCTTTTTAAGAAAATCCGGGTAAAAAGACGAGCATATTAGGCTAGAAAGTTAAGCAGGAGAACTTCAAACGCCTTTAAATCATAGGGACTCTTTGATCTCTTTTTTTCTTAATTCACGTCGAAAGAGGCTTATATATTTAGGAATTATAATGCACGCTAGGCTAATTTTCTTTTTCTTTTTCTTTTTATCCAAGTAGGCTAAATTTAAATCTTGAAAATGTGCGAGTCGTGTTTTTACGAATAACTCCAACTATTCTCTGACCCACATTTCACACATTCACAGGACCACCTTATAAAACGGATAACAAAAGTGCATCTCTAATTTTAGTACAACACATTGAATACATCGAGCTTTAACTTACAAATATTTGATTTAAAATCATTATCAGCGATGTGTATCTACACGCATGTTAATCCAAATAGTTAATGAGCATGCTGATAGGGGAAAATGTTGGAATTACAGCGTGAATTAAATGCATTTATAATGTGCCGTGTGTGTGTTCCATCCATTTTAATCAAAGCCAATGTCTGCCCGATACTCTCGATAATACTGCCCCATAATACCGCATATACACGTTTGACAGTTCTTTGTCCCCGCGAGTACACACACAGCGTAGAAATTAATTAAACTACTGCACAAATCAATCGTCGATAACTAAATCGCAAATATGCCAAGTTTCTATAAACAAAATTTCACGCTAAATCGAAAATCAGGAAATTACCACGCTCGGCCTATTGTCCTGCCTATATCCTCTCTCTCTTGGCGACCAACAACATTCGATATTGCAAAACGCATATTCCACCGCCAAACTATACATTTGCACACACACACACGCACGCACGCACGCATTATCAGAGCGAATGGGAGATCGATAATGCGTTCGCCCGCATATAATCATCGCGGTTGGCGCATAGCTGTGTAATTACACTCGAACCGCAAGGCGAAGATCGTCTCTATATTATGTATATTTTTATCTTTCTCTCATCCACTCGTGAAATCACGGCAATTGTGTGAAATCATCGTAAATCGCAGCGACGCATACGATTAACGCCTTCGGCCTCGCGTCTCTCTCTATTATCGCCGCGCGCTGTGCTGCTGCTGGGTAATTACACGAGGGGATGGAGCGCGAAAGAGGGAGTACACACTAAGGGAGAAGCTCTGAAATGATCCATCGGTCCTGAGGCTTATATACCTAGTATATAGGTATATATATACTAAAACGCATCTTGTGTATGCGCGGCTCGTTCTACACGTGCGCGCACGCGGATAGACACAGAGAAATACATACCACGGAATATTGGCATGGGGTAGAGCAAGAGAGAGAGCTGGATGCAGTGTGGGATAGCAAATGGGAGAAGCTAGCTAGCTATGTTACCGTGCCAGCCGTGAAGTAAATTGCTGCTAGGAGTAGGTAGTATTATGTGCGCTGAGATGGCTGAAATCGACGAGGAAACAGGTCTGGTTGTGTGTAGTGCTGGCTGGAATTTCGGATATGAAAGCGTATATATGTGATTTATTTTGTTTGTTTATTGTTGCGTGTCTTGATGCTTTCTGGGTCTTGAAGTTCTATTGACAAAAAATAAAATCTTTCACAAATTAATTCCAATTTTCCTGTTATATTATAGAGATATAAATCAAACGCGACAAATCATAAACTAAGACAATGAAATGAACGTGGTATACCAGGAAAAAAAAACACAAAGAAACTAAGCGAAGCAAAACAGAATAAATTAACCGCTTGATTCGAAGCAGGACAAATATAAAAAAGAGAGAGAGAGAGAGAGAGCTGGGGGAGTCGAAAAAAATCGGGATCAAAGTAAACGCAAACAAAATTGCTACCACTGCTCTGTGTACACAGAACAAATTTGCATGATACACACAGTCGTTGCTGTAGCAACTACTCTAATAAAATCTGCAGATTTTGCTAACTCCTACCCACCTACATATTATAGAGCTCGCCAAAAAAATGTAGCATTCCATCGCCTGCCTTAATTTTTAATGCATACATATCTTGAAATAAAATAATACTCACATGCACCTACACATAAATAATCTATACGTAGCATATCTGAACCAACAATTAGCCGCGCACAATCGTCGCAACCGTAGAGATCTTTCAAAGACTCCCGAGACTTTTCCAGAGAGAGAGAGAGAGAGAAAAAAAAGCGTTCTGATTCGCAAAGCTGTATGCGGAAATATATACGCGCGTGCGGCCAAAGGAATAAAAGAGCGCTTTGAGCAGCTCTCGCGTCCAAAGACTGCGGAGAGGCGGCGGACAATGAAGAGAGAAGGAAAAAAAAAGCAGTAGAGCCGCGCTTCGCGAGTATCGAGTAATAAGCGCAAGCTCTATAGTTTCCCCCCTCAAAAACGCCCGGCGGCAATGCGCAAAGCAAGCGCGCGAGTGAACGCTTTGGCGCGTCGAGAAGATTTTCCATCGTTAACCTCACAGCGCAGCAGCCAGTAGCAGCCCCGAGGTACACTCTACTGCTCTTCCGATCGATCATTGCGTTTTTACCTGTATGTGCGAGCGCGGCTTTCTCGCGTTTCGACGCTTTGCGCTAGTCTGTCTGTCGCTGCGGGCTGCTTTTGCAATTTTTCGCGATCGCGCGGTTTCAAAGACAAGAATATATGCGAGCTGTGTGAGATGATTTTGAAGTATTATATGGTGTAGTGCTTGTGGTTCGAACACATCAATTCCTCAATAATTGGTGCACTGATGTAGAAAAGCTTTCTTTCAGTCCTCTTTACAAATTTTCACGCTGATTGGTATGAATCTGCATCAGGGAAAAGCATTTGTTCTTCAGGTTTTATTAAACGAAAAGTCTCTATATACACACTGACTCATTACTCATGAATTATATATCAAGTACATCACACGACTTGAATACCGTCTGCTGATTGTACTCGAAGAAATTCGCGATAATAGACCAATCTGCACAATGGACACTAACGATCTCTCGATCGGCATGATAAATTATAAGGACGGCAATAAAAGCCAAGCCCGAGAGATGTATAAAAAAAGGAAGTCTCCTCGACTTATAAATCGGCAATTACCAAAGGCGAGCCAGCTATACGAGCAAGAGCGCACATAGGAGAGTTTTACTACGCGCGATAAGAACGCGAGAGCGCGACATTTTTCCGGTCACTCCTTTATCGGCCCGTAAATTAATGCAAAAAAAGTTTATCGATCGCCTAATGCAATTCAGCTCTTATAAACGTATACGCGCGCGCCGCGTATAAGAAGAGAAACGAACTACAATAAAAAGGACGGACGCGCGGCAAGAAAAAAAAAAGAAGACGAAAGCTCGTCGGTCCATCGTTAACCTCGCCGCGAGCGAAAAACTTGCATCGATCGCTTCTTCTTCTTCTTCTTCTCCTCTTATCATCTCTCGCCTATCATTTTTCTTTTATTATATTCGAGCCATTTTTTGTGCTTCCTTTTTTTAACAACAATGCTGCCAAGGAGTCAATGGAGTTTCGCCTCGCGATACTCGATCTTATACGGTCTCTGTCCGCGACTTTTAATTGACGGTATCGCGTTCGGAGAGCAAGCTTTTGTAGCCGTTATACCCTTGACTAGTACTAGCTGAGAGCGATGTTAAGCTCTTCGGAATCGTTCTCTGTTTCGGCGATGCGTCAGTACTATCGGATCACGGATATATTGATTCTATCTCAGAACGTATGTATAGTAGCTTTGCTCATATATGACAGCTATGCAAATCGGCTAGTTAATACTTTTTCAACTGTTATATTGTACATGATTGTTGTGTGGGAATTTAACCTTATTTTAAATTCAAGGGTCCTATATTTCTAACATTATCTCTGAGACTGTTTTATCGACCGTGCATTGCATGACCCTTTTACTAGTAACAAAAATATTATAGATTATTCGCAATCGTGGTAATTCAGTTACAATAGATACAAACCAGTTTTAAAAATAAGGGAAGGAGGTATAATATAGGAGCCTTCTAACAGCCTCATAATTTTCCAAATTTTAATACACATCTCGAATCCTCCGAAACTCTAATACCAAGAATTCCAATCAGCTAATAGATCCAGGCAATTCGAAAGAACCACCCACGTCTTTTTTGTTCCCCTACCTATACTATATACTGCCAAAATTCCCCAGGCGAGCAAATCTCTTTGCGTGTATTGGATTTACCGAGTCATACACATCAGAGTAACGGCATCAGCGCGGCGCGGCGTTTGGATGTGAGCCCATTCGGCTCTCTTTTAGCCTCGCAAGTTTGGCCCCCGCGCGAGTGTCTCCGCGGAGGAGTAGCAGTGAGGCTAGATTAACGTCGAACTTTGGCCCCATTAACTTTGCCGCTCCTCGACTCATCCTTGATTTATGATCAGACGTCGGGACGCGCGAGAAAGACACCGAGAGAAATGGGGGGGAGAAATAGGTACTTGGGGAAAATCGTGGGAGGAGTAAAAGCGCAGCGCGTATAACGAGGATTCCAGTACACGCGCCGCTGCACTGTTCCAGCGGCATAGTTTTAAATGCTCGGCTTTTTTAATGATTGTGTATAGTAGTAGTGCGCTGGAATTGTCGATTTTGAGGCGGCATTGTTTTTAACTGTAAATAAGTAGTGACTGACGCTGCGATTCAAGCTACTTATTTTTTAAATTTCAGGTATTGAATTTTAAGCATCTTTGTAGAATTTTTTAAATATAATTGGTAATACATCGTTCAGTTATCTGCGTTGATTAAATTCGATACTTCAAAACCTAACGCTCTGAAGTTAGCCTCTAAGTTTCAATTCGAGATAAACGTTATCTCCCTTTTATATATGGAAATGTCTACTTGATGGCCGTGAATTTATATTATATGTTGTTGAACTTGAGATGAAATTACATCGTTTATTTACAAGATATATAATTAATGAATTATTCACTTTTGCAAACAGCCTCGGGCACATTGGATTACCGTACATTCGAATTCCTCGTTTTTGTTAAAACAGCTGAACGTTTAATTGGACGTGCATATTGTTGATTCAAACAATACCCTTATAGAACTGTTCGATCGTGTGAATGCATGAATGCTTATGCGTCAAGTTGACGCGTGGTAAATGGTAATTAATTGCTCGATTAAAGCTTTCACGTCGTTTACGTTGAACATTTAAATTACAACCACTATATCCATGCGTAAACAAAAATCTGAGGAAGTATATAGATATAGTGATGATACTATTATCGAGTCATTAAAGGGCATGTATTTATCGAACTTGATGTCCCATATTCACGCTCCCACAAGGTGATTAAGTTTTCGAGGGCGTGTAATGGGTCGCTTTAATGTCCTTTATGTCACGTAAATACAAATTCGTATCCATTATAAACTTGATTTACAAATACCATCCACTCTAAATTCTTAACGAATATCGAATTCTTTCAAAAAATTTCCACCTCTTCCATCACCGAAATTTCAAAGCTGTAACTTAAAACCGCAGCGACATCTGTTACGGTTCGACGAACGAATTCGAGGCCTATATATAACGACATACATATACATACACGAGCAAGTATACGCCTGTGTATCGTAAATTGCTGAGCTGTCGAAGCGTCACCGGCCTGCGGCACCTGAACACGAGTCAGTGACACGTTTACGGGGGACGAGAAGGAGAAGGGCCGGGAAGGAAGGTATGACAAATTTCGCGCTAATTAGGCATTAATAACGTTCGGGCCACTCGACACACGCGAAAACCGC
Source organism: Cecidostiba fungosa (assembly GCA_900474305.1). Classification (NCBI taxonomy): domain Eukaryota; kingdom Metazoa; phylum Arthropoda; class Insecta; order Hymenoptera; family Pteromalidae; genus Cecidostiba; species Cecidostiba fungosa. The sequence continues at coordinate 104,612 of UCOJ01000316.1, read as the reverse complement.
TGAGCTTGTGCTTCCTTCGACCAGCCACTATCTCTGTTCTTCGTGCATTACCTATATATTTTATATACATACACCTCTGTTTTTATTAGGCGACCGAGTACAGCTATGTATAATTAGTAATTATCGTGCACTCTCGATGTGTTTTGTCAAGCGGAAAAAATGAGGTGAAAGGAATATTGTATTACTATATAAATAAAGTAACAGACTCAGTTGCAGGCACAAGGTTAACTTCACATTCTCGCACTAGTATCGAAATGTACTATTATAGTCCGCTGTTTACGACTATAGCTACTATTATAGCTTGATGCTACAAAGAACAGCTGATCTTTTTTCTTTCCGTGTAAACATCGTTGTAATTAGGATGATGATTACATCACTACTAAAACCACACTACAGAGCAGTGAGGCAATGAAAAAAAAAATCAAAGTAATCGAAAAAGCGTGTTCACATTTCGTTTCCTCGTCTCTTCGTGTGCTTATAGTGACATAAACTCACCCCCGAGCTAACAACACAAGCTTCTCTCTTGTATCGTACAACGAGATCCGGCGACACAGAGAGAGACACACACACAGCACTCGAAAAAAGAAAAAACGAGAAAGCAAAGCAGCAACGAGCTCGCAAATCCTCCGATTCAACCGTTAATTAGTCGCGCTAATGTGGCGCAGCCTGCTACGTCGCACCTCGGCACAGAATGTTTTGTGCTGCTATCCGTCCTGTGTGTGTGTGTGTGTCTGTGTACACCCGCAGCCAAAAATAGACGCCGTTATTTCGGTGCAAGAGAGAGAGAGAGAGCTGCCGTCGTCGAGGCTCCACAGGCTTACAGCAATCAATAGCGAGATTGCCAGAGCTGCAGAGAGCCTCGTCGTCTCTTTCGCGCCTCTTTTTGTATTTTCTTCGTATTCGTCGCGTATAGCTACGATTTTTTGACGGTATTATATACTCATGTATATTACTCAGTCGAAGCATCAGCTTAAATGGTTTTAGCTGGTTGTCACACGTTGAGCTGTTTCTCTCTGGGTATATATATTTGACTGGTGTGACTTAATGAAATAATATGCGGCTTGCTAATTAACCCTTCGTAGAAATCAAATTGAATTTCGCTCTGCTACTGCTTTAATCATCGTAGAGAGTGGTATTATTCATTCAGCGTGACGGGCCTTGACAACGTATGAAAATTATTAAACATAGTTTGTAGTACCTATAGATTTAGGTTCGTGTACGATAAGTTATACGACGTAAAAGAGAATTCTTTGTGTGTCTGACCAAACGCCGAGTAAACTACTGATTTACTTATATTTTAAGGAATAGCTCGTGTTGTTTTGAAAAATCTAATCCGCATCAAACAAATAACTAATCAGGCAAATTACGGTCAAATAATCAAACGAATAACTAATCAGATCGAGGTCTGGCTTTAGCTGACCGGTGCTAAAGCTAGGCTGCATGCATTCACGCGCGAAATCTGCAACTCCAATAAAGGGATCATAAAAACAACGCGGGCGCTCACGGATCCAGTTGCAGTCTATATGTACGTGAATTTTTTAAGCGAAAAATCAATACGTATACGCGACACGCGCTGCTGCAACTCCATCCCGCCCCCTCTATCTCTCTCTCTCTTTTATTTACGAATTCCGTCGTCTCTCACTCTCGATATTCCATCCCCGGATTTATCCTTCCGCTTTCTCTCCGTATATACGTTCTACATATACGACCAAATCTACAAAAAATGCATTTGCTGGGGATCCCAGAATATCGACATTTTTTTTAATCTATAACGGCTTACATCGATGGACAATGAAAATTTACCGTAATAGAAAAGTGGCATTACTACGCATATTATTATAATTTTGCACCTACAAGTCGAACCATACTTTTCATAAAAGAAAAGAAAAGCTGAAGATTAGACCTTCAATTTAAAAAAAATCAAGTGGATACTCCCGTGCAAAGTTATATGAGCAGTTGAAATAGTCGGATAAAAATCTTTTTCTCATAACTTTGCATTGGTTCATCCATTTTTAATGAATTGTTTTCAATTTAAAGGTCTACTCTTCCACATTTATTTCCTTCTATGAAAAATATGTTTCGACTGTTTTTTAGCATATAAAACAAGACAGAAAAGGTCCAAAAGCCGTAGATTAAAAAAAAGTTTTTCAAGATTTTAGAACTCCCCAAAGTGCATTTTTTTTCTTAGATTTCGTCATACACATACACACACGTACATACGAAATTCGAGGCGAGTCACGGAATATTATTCGCGATTGCTCTAAGCGCCTGCCTACGTGAAAACTTTCCGCGATTTTATCCGCGCTCACGCGGCGTCCGATCGGAAGGCTTCCCGGATTAACGTGCGCCGACTGCGATTGGCCATTCTTCCTCTTTCTCTCTCTCGCTCTTTGCCTCGAAAGAATCGATCGGCTGCAGCATCAGCCCTGGACATCACACAGACGTATGTGTATACGTACATACGTCGCTATAGATGAAAAATCAAAGTTGCGTTATGTATTCGCTTATGGCGTTTCGAACTTTACTTTATTCCGCGATCGGTGTACTGTGATATCTAATAGCAAATGTTTACTCGAGGATTAATAAGTAAAGAGTTGTATATATAGAGCCTGTGTAATTCTTGAGCAAATAGAAACTTTCCCCGCTGCGAGTGTATTAGTCTGAAATAATAATAAGCTTTCTCGCCGTCAATCCTGAAAAATACCCCTCAACTCCGCAATGCTATTGTTGTTAGTATAGCAAGCGCGAAACTTTTCGAAAAAACAAAAGCCGAAAAGTCAACCTGCGCCCGCTGTGAGGTAATAATCTCATTTGGCCGCTGCGGAGAGAGAGAGAGAGAGAACCGACGAGAATTTCCAAGTCGCGATAAATAAAAAAACAAAAGATCCACACTCGCGGAAACTGAAAAGATCGAGCTCTCGCGGCTTATTATTTCCTTTTTCCTCCCTATATATATATATATAAACCTGTTTCTTATATTTCTTTCACGTAATTATACGTAGTTGCGCCAAAGTTGCGGAAAAGTTAAAGCTCGCTCGATGTGTGGTGTACGATTAAAAAGCAAGAGAACAAAAAATCACGTTCGCCAGCTGAATAACGCGTTGTCCTCTTAATCGTCGAGCTTTGCCCAATAAATCCCGTCCTGACCTACCCCCCTAGTGCTCCTGTCGCCTATGGTGCGTCCGCATGAGGGACCGCCGAGATTCCATGAATTCTTGATGCCGTTCGCTCGACCCCTCGTACAGTCTTTCGCTGCGAAATCGATCATCCCGTGCTGCTGCAGCTGCTCCGGGACTCGTCTTTTGTCTCGACGCCTCCAATCCCTGCGTACTACTCTCATTCCTGCACCTTTTCCTTATTATTCTTTCGTTCGAACGGCTGAGCTCACTTTGTTTTCGGTTTGGAGCGTGCAGTGCTTGTTGTTTTCTCGTCGGCGTGTACTGTGAGGTGCTGATTTTGCGATTTGTAAGTAGAAGTGTATTTTGATTGGAAGTGTGGAGAAGTTGTTGAAGGAAAGTAATGTTTAATATGCTTTCGAGTTGGTTGCGTGGAGTGGTTGGAATGTTTAAGCATTTGTGTGTGGACCATTATCTGTTTGGAGATCTAAAAAGTATAGTATACATCTATTTTTTAAGCACATGTTTAACATATTATTTGTTACAATTTGTATTTAACCTACAAATATTTAAAATAACCAAGTCTTACAATTTCTCAATTTTCACTTTTTGAGGTTAGGAATTCGTGCACACTTCGAGATTGCGCGCGAAAACGAATACATGATCACGTATTATCCAATTATATAACGATTTAGAACAGTTCTATAGATACATCGCTACAGTAAGTAGAATAAAGAGTGTTTAGTCAGACAGTTCAAACGACATGAACGTCTAAATCAGCACTCCCAGCATCCTTTTCACCCGAATAATTCTCGATAATTTCTTTCATCCGAAAAAAATTCCTTTTCAGCCGAAATAAAGCCCTTGTCGTTCCTCCAGCACGGCAAATCCCCGCCGTAGACCGAATGAAATATTTCTGGCGCTCGGCTTGGCGTAAATGATGCACTTACCCGATTCCAAATCCTGACGCGTCGCGTCTCTCTTTCGGTAAAAAACGGCGCCGAGGGATCGTCGATCTCGCGTTGTGTAGTAGGCGGCCTGTCATGTGCGAAAATAGAATTTCCGCCTCCCGCCGCGGCGGCCGTCTTACAGGATAGGATGAGAAGAGACGAGAGGCAGCAGCGAAACTGCAGAAGTGGAAATAAGTGACAGAACGACTGACTGCAAGGAGAAGGGCAAAAAGAAAAAAAATGAAAGGGTGGAGGGAGATCGCATATAATGGCAGCTACTCGCTTGAATTATAAAAATTGATGAGGATTTTTCAAATTCGTCTTCTTCAATATCCTGACGCCGTTTCGAGGTCAGAATTACTTTTAAGTAGAAACATACCTGTTTGGTCAGACATCCACGGGTATTCTCCTCGGATTACCTGGCCTGATGCGAAAGAGCCACACAATATATAAGCGATATCCCGCATCAGCTAAAATTAGACTCAGCAGCATGCCTTCTCAGAAAACACGGAGAAGCGAGTCTGCACGCGGCCAATCTTCGTTCGTTTGTCTTTCAGACGTCCCTTTACTCTTTCCTCTCTCACTCTCTCTCTCTCTTACTCAAAAGAAACAGACCAGAAGAAATAGAGAGAAGCAGTGGAAAAAGCCGGCGTGTAAGCGCTACTCGCTCTATTCTTCGCACGTGCCTCGTCCGGGACTATATACCTTTCCACCTCCCACCTCTCTCGGTATAGACTAGTCGTCGGAGGCGGCCTTCCCACGAGCTTTAGCCTCGCGCGCGCTACTACTTCGAGTCCCCTCAGGCCCTGTACAGACGCGCGCTGAGCGACAATCGTTGCTCTGCTGCGCTCCCTCGTGTCTTTTCTCTTCTCCGTCCTCCTTTTACCATTTGTTTATTTATTTATTTATTTATTTACTTGCTTGTATGTTTATCTCCAGCTCGTTCGTTGAGTCTCGGCACGCCTGCTTCGAGATACGTTAATTTTACTAGTAATTTGTAACTATAAAAATGTATATTCGTCACCTCTCGAGATTTTCCCTAAAATCCCGAGAATGAGAAAAGAGTGTGGATTGTGTGTCTTGTCCCTGAGGTACGATTACGCAACGATTCCCTTTTTTTATCCTTAACGACGACTGTGCGCACTTCCCGGTGACGCTTATATATACTCGCCGCGAGAGGAACGACCTCGACGCTTTGTCGTTACCCCGTCATCCTGTGTCCTTCTCCTTTTCCAGCGGCAGCGTCGTGTTCGTCCAACTTTTATCTTTACTGCTGAGACGACCGTCTTCTTACACTCGGCTTTTCGGAAAATCTGCTGCTCAAGTTTTTTTTTTGCACGACTTTTAAGAGCTTCTCTCTCGATTTTTAAATTTACGAGCTCACCGTCGTTTTATAAAAATTTTCGTTACCCTCAGAATAGCTGGACATGAAAATATTCTGGGCGTCAGTATTACCCGCCGTTCGACCTGAGAAAATATGGGAGTAATTAATGTAAGAGAAAGATATTGTTAAAACGCCGGGTAGAAATTGAATAAGATGAATGCGCGAGATGCAGAGCGAAAAATAACACACGGGAGTTTGATATAGGGGAGAGAAAAAGTGAAAAGGGGGAAATGCAGGAAACTAGAATTAGCTGAAACAAACGAAAGCGCTAGAACGTAATTAGGACGAGTTAAAGTGTAGCAAGTTAGTTTTCGAGATAAAGAGAGAGAGAGAAAAACAAATATCGCGCTATACGACTTGAATTACTTGAAGTACATGCCTGACTAAATTTTACTCGAATTTCGTGCGGAAATGGAAAACGTCATGGAAAGCGCGTTATACACTCTTTAAGTCCGAAGTAAAAACTGAATTCGGACTTTACGAGTTAATTCAGCCGTTATTTCCTGTTGAACTTTGTAAATGAAATATACTTTTTTCGTTGTTACTCCGAAAGAAGAGAAAAATCTTGTATATACGTTGTTTGCGACAATATTGATGGTGACAGCTCGAAGATCGTCGCGACGGTCAAACATCATTATAATGTGCAGGGACGTATGCAGCGGTACAGTAGACAAGAGCACACGGTCGATCAATCATAGTAGTCAAGCGGAAACGTTCGCGGTCAGTACTTAGATGGATGACTGCTTTCAAGTACACGTGTTGTTGGATGATGAGGATCTCTGATTTAACTTTTTTTTCTCATCAAACAGCTTACAATCCTGTCTTTCACACAGAAATTGAATAAAAAAAAAAGAACTTCTACCACCTAATCAGCATAGCCAAACGCGAAAGAGAAACAAAACAGTTCTCGGGTGTGCTCCGGAAAAATCAATGTAAAGAGGCAGCTCGTCGGGAGGAAACACGAAAGAACGAGTGTGCAGGAGAGATCATTGTTTGGCCACGAGCTAGAATATGCATTCGCGAGCGCATTCCGAGAGCCTGTGGAGGCCAAACATCGCAGGCGGCTACATTAAGGCACGGGATTATGGCGCTTGCGCGCGTGGCAGCTCTCATATTGGCTATTCTGTATTATGAATTGCCATTCTCGCCTCCAGCCGAGAGAGAGAGAAACTCGACTGTGTGCGAGAGCCTATTTCGGAGAGCAAATGTGGATCGAGATTTTTTTTTTGGCTGCGTTTTCTGCATGCGCTTGATTGCTTTCTTGCTTGAGTCTAATTCCGTGCGGTTGTTTGCGGACTTTAGACCGAGTGTTTTATATAGGATAGAGGTGCGTTGATAATTTTTATATTTCAATTGGGTATAAACTCTTAGATGATATGTGAACTGTCGCGATGTTTCTTTATGTATGTGAGATCGTCTGCTAGTGTCCATCTATTTAATTAGATGCATACTTATTAGGAGACCTGACCCATTGTTCTGTGTTTATATTTATTCCAATTGAAACATATTAATGATTCTAATATAGCAGAAAACATAAATGTTCATAGTACAGATAGATTTCTCTAAAAGTTTGTAATATGAACCAAGTTTTATTACAATTATCAAAATCACACTCCATATTAAAAGACAGGGAAAATACATGATTTTTGCTCAAAATACATGTCGTACATTTTTTACAACTTTTTTTTTAAATCGCTTGATCCATACAACAATCCAACCAAATTTAACCCATCATTTATACACACATCAACAATTTACAACTACGTAACGCTCCATAAAATATTCATCGCTATCCCGAATAAAAAAAAATAACCCGCACAATAAACCAAAAAAGCATTAGTTCACAATAGAGAGCAGCCGCAGCGACGCGTACACACGTAGCTGGAGTTCGCGCCTATAATCCGCGCTGACGGGGGAGGGGATCGAACGCTCTCGGCTGCAATTTCATCGGGAAAGGCCAAAAGTGCAGAGGCGCGCGCGCGCGCGCGCAAGGAGGCCGACTATATAGTACATACTATGGAGCCCGAGGCGAGGAATCGGAGAAAAGGCACGCGCGATAAATCGGTCGAGTAGCAGCTCTCTACAGTTTGTAGAGAAGGGCGAAAACGAGGATGGAAAATCGGGGGGTGGCGCCACCGCAGGGGAAACTTTGGGGCGGACGAGGTGAGAGAGAAAGAGAGAGATGGCTGTTATTACTACTCTGTTTCATGGTTTTTATTATTTTTTTCAAACTGTTTTTCGATTTGGATTGTTTGGTCTAGTCGAGTATTAGGCGTTTAGTGGATGCTTGAAATGAGATAGCTGTAGAGTGAGTCTAACAATTTGCTAAAATTTTAACCACATGTTTAACGTTATTATTCATTATTGCTAATCTTTGAAAAACACCAATGCTAGAGAAGGCTAGATATTTAGCTTCAAAGTTTTTGCATTGAACATTGCTGTAATCGATACTTTTAATCTATACAGCTCTTAAATTATTTCATATAGGACTAAAATAGCAACAAATTATTCAAAGTAACTTAATTTTTATAATAAACAACAATATTCTTATTATACTGATTAGTGGTACAATCTCATTGCACTATTTGTATATAATAATTGAGAATACATTTAACTTTTGAAAGTGTTTGTAGGTATAATTTCTTTTACCTACTTAAGTTTTTACTAAAGTTTGTGCTCCCGACAGTTGAATCTTTATTTGCTTTAAGAAGAAACCTTACCCGGCAACGAATCCTCACGCTTTTTCTCACGCTAAGATGCAAGAAACTTTTGAGATCCAAACGTTTTAACGTCCAAAACACGCTGCTGATGTGTATGCATTTTTTTTCAAATTTATTCCTTCGCCTGTAGAAAGAAATTACTGAACAAACGAAGTAATTTAACGGTCACTGTATCAATTAACGGTTATACGCGTTGACAATGTCATTGAGTTATTACGCAAGACTTGCCGGAGAGAGGCGGGAAACGCGTTGCGCAATTCGCGAACGGTCATTACCCTTTAGACGCGTTAATTAAGTTTGATAAATGATGTAAACTTGTCAATGTTACTTTTGTTAGTGCGCGACAAAGAATAAATGTGCTATCGATTACACGTCCAATTATACCTATACTTGATATTAAAACCAAAGGTAATAAATGAGCAGCATATATATACCTAAGATAAAAAGAAAGCGTAATGAGATAAATATGCTCGAGGAGCAGTAAAATGTTAAACAACGTTTCGCCATTTATTTTTCTGCGTTAATCATCCATAATCTGCTTTAAAATCAGCATTACACAACACGCTCTTGCAATAAAAGTGTCAAACGCGTCGCAAAAAAGCTCGAATCGTTCCGCGCAGATCAAATTATTTCATAAAACACAAAAAAAAGAAGAGAACACACAACGAAGCGTGGGTTCGTTAATATGCCCACACACAAAAGCAATGAAATCGTACACTCGAAAAAGAAAGAGAAAGATTGCAGTAGGTGCAACGGAAAGCCAAAGCAATTGACTAACCGCGTCGCGTGTCAGCTATTCGGTCAACTCGATTTTCCCCCCGACTCTTGTCTATATATCTATAAAGGACGTGTGCGTACGTGCATGGAAATAATATTTTGTACAGAAGCGTTATATGTTTGCGCAACATTTATATTACACTTGAACTCTTCCCTCTGCTCCCACTGGCTTAATTCATTGAAAGCGTCACGCCGTGTATTTTAATAACCGTAAGATCCCGAGCTCCCCAAGCTCAAGAGGATATAAAAGAATTTTCCATCCAAATGAATCGCCGGCTCGAGGCGCACAATATCTGCGAGAGCACGTTTGTTTTCTATCATACGGCCGACTTATGCGCTGATTCCCAAGCTGCCTCGTCCCGGATTATTTTTGCATCTCTCTCTCTCCTCCATGTGTGATGCGCGCATGCGCAGAATAGTATGTGTCTCTCTCTCTGTGCAGAGATGAAAAGTTTTCCACGCTCTATTTGCTCGGCAATAATCCCGGGACTGACCCTCCACGGAAAAGGAGAAACGGACTCGAAGAGGAGAGAAAGAGAGAAATATCGGCTTTCGAGTGAAAGACATTTTTTAGACGGAGTTGAAATTTTCATGCGCGCAAGAGTAGCCTCGCGCGCGTTTTGATGCATGAGACTCGCTTAGTTTTCTCGGAGGTGCGAGAGAATTTTTCGTTTTCCTTTTTGGGATATTTCTGGTATTTTTGAGTGAAATGTAAGCTTTTGTTCTGAAATATACTCGTAATTTTTTATGAACACATTATAAGCATCAAAAATAAACTTTGCTTCTGTAAAAAAAAATCATGACATACTCGATTTTTTCAAATTTGATGGTTTCTCTTCAACCCTTAATTTTCAAATTTTCACTTGCGTTCTTCTACTTACCAAATCACCCTTTAAAAAATTTTTTTTCTAATTAATCTAGAGTCAACGTGTTTTTACCACAGAGACCATCCTATTTAGCCTCGTTAATCACTCCCCGTCAGATACGTCGCATTATCCATCAAACAATAGCCTGTAGAGAGTCGTGAAAAAGCAGTAGCTACAGTATAACGAAAGAAAGCCGCTACTCTCAGGCGCAAATTATGTTTCAAGCTGTGCGCAGGAATAAGCGAAGAGAGCTGTTTGTTTTGAATTCATTTATACGCGCGGCGGGTACTTAAGACCGGCTTCGTCCCAATTAGTGCATTCGCAGCTTCTCGATCGTTCAAATTAGACAATATAAGCAACTCTTTTGGCCGAGCTGCGTCGGTGTAGATATAGTATAACTTTCCTCTGGCTTAATCAGTGCTGCTGCAGCGGGATACGGTGCAGTTAAAAATTCACAGGGGATATTTCTCGTAATTTCGTCGTGTAATTAATTCCTTTATTAGCAGCTCATGCATTTTGCTGCTGTTAACTGAAATAGTCGTTTGCCGAGCGATCTTGAAAGTTTTGGAGAACTGTTGAAAGATTCAGTTGAATCGGTATAGCTGTGAAGCGTTGCTTGGTCCATTAAGAAATTAGAAACAGTTTAAGATAATAGCTTGACAGAGAGTATATGCCGTTGTTATTATATTTAGAGGTGAGAATGGCTCAGTAGAAAAATACGGATATAGTCAGACTCCTGTTTGAGAATGCAATCGACTGCATTATAATATTATTTATTAAACCAGTTATTATATTACACTGCAGCACGTTCGCAACTGATGAACTGCCAATCAACTAATAATTAACTCATATTACCTAAAAATGTTTACCCAATAATCAGAACAACAATATACATCTCTCCATCATCCAAGCAAGTTAAAAAAAATCATATTTCCCACTCGCAAAAACCAGTCCACCCGTATATAGCTGTATCCGAATCTCAAATATTGACAGAACAAAGAACGAAAATTCGTTCACCTATATAGGTATACGCCCATACATCTCCGGTAATTACACGGGCCGCAAAGCCCTCGCACACTTTGCGTCTAAATTACAACCGGCTAAAATTTGAATCTAAATGGACACACACTGCACGCGTGTACGTGTGTGTGTGTGTCTGCTGTTATGCTGTTCGACGCGTTATCGCTGGGAGGTCGGAAGGTATATATAGAGCTAGCCTGCAGCTGATGTGCCGGATCGCGTCATAACGCATAACTCGCTTAGTTACACGTATTAATACAGATGTGTATATACGTAGACGATGCAGCGCATGGCAATGTGCGCGTTCTGCGCAGGACTGCGCGATGGGTGTGCCCCCGCGAGATAGATTGGAAAACAGAGAGAGAGAGAGAAGGACGAAATTGCGAACGTTGCTGGGTAGCCCGAGAGAGAGAGAGTGCATTTGTATATTTATATCTGTGATGCGAGAGAGATTTGTTCGCGTTATTATATGTTTATATGCGCGGGAGTCTTATAATCTGTAACTATTGACGCTCATTTTTGATGTTTTAATGTAACGAATTTCAAATTCGTTTTAATTTTAAGTTATAAAGAGCGATGGTGTTCTTTAAAAATGAATAACGCTCTTGCTGTTATAGTTATATACAGTTATTCAAAGTTTAACACTGACTTTGAAAGTAACAACAGCGTTAAATTTGAAATGAATGTCTTGAAAATTTCTTTTTCACGAATAATGTTGTTAGAACTCGTTAAAAATGAATTTTTCCTTCACCGTAGCGTTAAAAATACGCAAACCACGGGATCATTAACATCTAAACGAAGCATTTTCAAGTTACTGAAAAATGTCTCAAGAGAACTTCTAGTGGCTTTGAATTAAAAAAGTCGTTTTATAGTGCCACCAAAATGTTTACCCTAATATACTACACACGTCCTCATCAAATTTAGATAAAAAATAAAACGATAGTTCACACTGACTGCGAAATATTAATAAATCGAATAATTACAGTCCATCTCGAATTCCTCTTACGTGTATGTATGTACACTAAACACAGGACATACGACGGAGAGAGAGAGAGAGGATCGCATGCAGGTGCAATCAATCAGAGCTCGAAATGCGCTCGAAGGTGTGGAAGTGATGGACGGAGGCGCGCGCGCGTCGGGTTCAGGGACCGTCGTTTCTCTCCCTCTCTCTGTACCTACTTCGAGGGACAGCCATTAGTGTCAACGTCCTCGGGAAAAATTGTCTTTGCAAGGACCATGCGTTTTTCGTGCGAGAATACAGAGTGGCTTGTTCTTTCGGGATTTAAAAGTTCAGCCTGTTGTTTATAGTCTTGACTTGATTGATTCCAGCTCTATTCTTCTTTTGTACACCTAACTTTATAATTAGCAAAAGTTTGTGCTGTAAAACTTTTCGCGACGAACAACAAAGGACATTTCTAGCTAATAGGACATAAATGTATTTTCGATACAGTCGTTTACAGTATACACATATCGAGGTGGCGCGTATATATATACAAGCCTCTGCAAAAGAGCGTGACGACGTCGCGAAATGACAGGTCCTTGATTGATATCGCCAACGTGCGGCCTGTAACGAGAGGTGCAGACTTTCCGTTTAAACGACTCTCGCGTCCCACCTATGCTATATACCTACTTCTTGTTTTTCCTCTTAATATTTTGTGCGTCGACATTCCGGCGGTGTATTTATTATATAGAACGTATTTTTATTCAAAAGCAACGCCGCGTATGCGTAATGTACGCAATATACAAGATATACAGCACCACAGTATATACACACACCGGCTCCTCATATCCATAGATATATGAGTGTAGATAAAAGTGAAGAGAGAGTTAGCGGGCGCAGCGCAACATTTCCGGTCGTCTGAGTAATCATCGTTCTCCGGTTTTCTCTCTCTCTCTCTCTCTCGTTGGAGGCACGACGCGCTGCAGCACCGGAGATTATATTGGTCGGGCGACACAAAGGGGTAGTTTCGCAGCTAACGACTTCATTTTCCTCGAGCTGTCTCTCTCGTGTTGCTCTTCTTATTATTATTTGCCGTATTATATACACGACGAAGCGCGTATGAAATTTCGATACAGTTTCCAAAGTTTTATGCACGTGTGTAATTTCGTAGCGTTTAATCGCGGCTCGTTTAATATATGCGCGACGAGCGATGTGGCCGCCGCCGCTGCTGCACGTGGCTGGTGATTTTTGTGTGCTCAACTGCAAGCGTTCGCCGAGCTTGCAAGGAAAAGTTGAGCGCGGTAATTGCTTTTTGACTTGCCGGACTGCTAGAGCGGACGTCGTCGCGTATACTGTGGATATCTATATATACCTTTACTGTGCCAGGCGATTATCGAAGTGTGAGAACTGCGGAATCGATGTGGGCTTGAAAAGGCTCGGTGTATAATCATTTCAATCGTTTGCAATCTGTGGTAGTAGTGTGTAAAGTTTGATTTTACATTGGTTCTGTGGAATTGTTTAATAACCTGGTTCCTTTGTTTTTTTTGTTACAGGTGAGCTTGAGTTCTTTACATAAGTATACTGTGGATCGATTGGTAAGCGTATTTGAATATTTAAAATATAAACAGGTTAGGTTCTTATATGTTATCTGCACGACTTAAAAAAGGTAACATTTTTAGAGATTCAACTTTATCGCTGTAGTTGAAAAACACTCAACAAAGTAAATTTTTGATTAAATTTATTAGACAGTATAGTGTAGTGTTTTTCATGAACAGTAGTAGACCGTGATAAGATTACTACAATAATAAATTTTACAGTATACCATTCCGTTCCACGTCCTTATTTCAAGAAACGCAGACGGATAATACTCGCAATGCATTTTTCAAAATGAAAAATAAACACAGCGTGTAAAAAGCGAACTTCAAATAATAAAAAACACAATTCTCGCAGCTTATATAATTCTACGACTGAACTGCATACGCAGCATCAGATGCTTATCGCAGAGTTTCGTTCCAATCAACTGTCAAACGTGGAATATAGAATATATCGGCGGCGAGCGGTATCACACAATGGCCAAAGCATTGTTGGTCTCCCGCCGCGTATAAACTTCATAACCCAGGGATACTCGCTCGTCATAAATGGACTAACCCGCACACGACGCCACGCTCTCTATACGTATATACGGCTTTTGGTATAAACAATGAAACTAAAATTTGAATATTAAGCCAAAGGTCGTCCTGTATTATCATGTATAATTCGTATATGGAAACATCGCGTACACTGGCCGTGTATATATATATTATGAAACTCTCCGGGGATTACACAATAATTATTTTATAATTGAAAACTAAAAAAACCACATCATACGAATAATCAAAGCGACGACGGCTAGCGACTTAAAAAAAAAGCTCCGGATAATCCACTGTGGGCCGGGAGAGAATAAAAACGGCGCACTCGAATATAAGATCCGCCTAAAGTTCGCAATAACCGGCTAAAGCTGAGCGACAGTAGTGGGTTGACGCTCGTAAAGGCGCGCGCGCGCGCGTTGGAGATTGAGAAATTCATAATGCACTGCTACTGCTGTGGCCATGGCATTTTCAGGGTATTCCGCGAGAGAAGTTAAAGCCGCCGATGCCGCATATAATGTCAAACGATAAAAGGGGCCGCCGTCGTCGTCGGGCTGTTTACGCGCTTGTATACATGCGCCGACCGTAAACGCGCGGAAATTTCCACATCAGGAACCCGTGCGCGTGTGATAATAAGCGCGACGACGCTCTGGATTAGAGCTTGGAGTTTTGAGCGGTTATTAATTCCTATGGGAGAGATTGCGGTTTGGCTTCTGATTTCGGCGATGATGCGGCTTGAGAGATATATAAGGATCGTTTTAATACTTTACGACCATCTCTCGAGAGTTACTTATTTATACATTGTGAAATTTTAGCTGTTCGACTAAAAAATTTCAACACCCACCGAATGTGGATTCTATATGGCAGTCGCATTTTTACGTTGCGTGCGCGAGAGCTTTAATCATCCGGCTGAAATGGAACTCTCGCATTTTGAAGCTCTCTGTGAATGCGCCGCTATATAAAATCCCAAAGCCATTATATACGCGCGAAACTGATCTGCTGCTCGAGAGTATTGGAGCCATTCATGCTTTATGTATGTAAATATACCTATTGGTATAGCTGAAAAACAAAACGTTGATCTGGTTTTAATTATCGCTCTGTATAATAAACCGACATTGTGCTGTCACAGCTCGACTGAAATTCTATCAAACACATATCACACATGCGGATGTCATTGTTCTCGACGATCTGATTTTATTCAAAATTTATACGTTTTTTACTAAATTTTTCGGTTAACAAAAATATAGAACACGTCGCAAGCTCTAAAGCTTGCAAGCCGAAATAATTGTCTAAATTCATTCGGAAAAAAGGCAGCCGGTTTATCTCTTGTTCCAATCAAGCAAAATCTCGTTACAAGTTTGTTCAGGCTGCACACACGCGCGCTCTCGAGTCACGTGGCCGAATCACGTTGCAACACGCGGCGCGTTAATCATCGGCTTGTTTTAAAGCTTCGCGGCGATCGATTGCGTTTCCCTTTGACTGTCTCCCTCCTTCAGCGGCTCTCTATCTCACAAACAGATGCCGCCCCGCTGGAGCTTTGTCTCTGCAGTTGGGATTCTGTACTGGCCTTTGTTACCTAACAACAAGCTCGAAAGTGTGTGTTTCATTTTTCGGCGTTTGGAAAATTTAATCGGATGTACCTTTTTTTCGGAGGAGTTGTAGGAATGTTTTTTAGAAAAAGTCAAGGAATTTTGTTAGAATTTTGTTTGAGCTTTTATTGTTGGGATATTTGTATATCTTGAGAATGAATCCATCGGAGCGTCTATTCGATACGCAACGTGGCGTAATTGATCGACGAGGCACGTGTCTTGCGTAGCTAGACTAATCTCGATAATATTTTCTATTATATTGATACGTATATGTCGACACTTCTAAAAATTCAAACGAGAAGTCTAAAAACAGAACGACACTCTGATACATATAGATCGATCGAAACAAAAAGAAAGAAAAACAGCCATGAATGAGAGCCTCGAGCGATAAAGAATGACAGAAACACACAGCAGAGAAAGCACGTTCAACGCCCTGAATAATTCGACCGCCAATGACGATTCACGGATCGTTTAACCTCACCCTCCTTTTCCACCTGGTCTAACACGTTGCCTCCACTATCTCTCTCTCTCCACAACTGCTGGAAAGGATCGATCAGTACCCTCTCTCTGTCGATTTTCGACGAGGAAATCCCGAAATTGTGCTGCCTCGGTGACACGATGCGCGGCTTTTTTTTTATCGGCGCGACTCTTGATTGTCGATGCGCGATGCACCGGATGCATGCGCTTCTCTCTGTTGTGGCGTGATGGGACTGCTATTTTTGAAATTTCCGATTTATCGCTATACGCGAGAGACACGCTTTTGTGTGTATCTCGGTATAGGTGCGGCTTTATATTTATCGCCTGATGCTTTTTCGAGCTATTATAATAAATTAACTTTTGATAGATTCTCTGAAAAGTGGTTTTTTATAATTGACGAGAGTAGAGAGTGAAAAAAAAAATAGCTTCCGTTGCGGAAAGACACAGCGATTGACCCATATATATATACACAGAGGGATTAATGCACGTGCATTAACCTAATTCGCGTGAAATTAAGTGAAAAGAGAATGCGTCGTCCGTATAAATAATAAACTTCTTTCGAATGGACAACGAAATAGATTTTCCACGACTCCAATATATACGTCGTATAGAATATATCTCATCCTACATCCGCCTAATTACCTTCTCATCTCTCCATCACACTCAACTCTCCATCCTCGATAAATTATTCAAGTCCACAGCCGCATATAGTCGCGCAGCAGCAATTCCTCGGTGGCTTATCCTCTTTTTCAATCGCGCCTCGCGCAAGCTGCTCTCTCGAGAATATATATATCGACTTGGAATCGAATCCTATACAGAGAGCCTGCAGCAGCATACCTGTTCCTAAATTTAGCCCGCGGCGAATTCTCGCGAGCCGCAGCGACGTCCGAGAATAGAGGTGCGAGCATAGCTAGCCGCAATGACGTCCTGGCCAGAGAGAGAGAGAGGGAGAGGGAGGCGACGGCCGCTTTATAATTTAGAGGGTCGGCAGACACGTTCAATTACAGACGTTAACGGGCCGGAATCGCGAACTCTCTGGGGGGACGGCTACTCTCTACTGCTGGACGACGTTGACTGGACGCCAGGGGAACGTCGCCGCCAAGTCCTTTTACTTGTCGCTGCTGCTGCTATACTGCTTTTCGGCTGCTGCTGCTGCTGCTGCTTTGTGGGTCGCGTTCTCTCTCTCTCTCTCTCTCTCTCTGTGCATGTGCGGTTCGAGGGGCTGCGGTGTCGGAGGAATTAATGTTCAGCTGGCCGCTGGATTCGTGATGAATTTACTGACCGGCCTTGCTATATATGACGCGGTTTTGTTTATTATTATTTTGAATTTGTTGGTGAACGCGTCCAATTAATACGTTATATCTAAGTGGTCGCATATACAGTTCTCTCAGTGCGAAGGGATCAACGCACGGGATAAATTGTCCTCCGCTATTTCCAGCTTTATATTTTTCCTCCGGCTAATTTCCGGCTGGATTTTACGGGCCTCGCGCTCGAGAGTTTTACGTTTATCGCGTCGTCGCCGGCGATTGTCTTCCGCGGCTCTCGACCGTTAAACGCGTCTCTCCCTCCGTCATATGCCGAACTCAATCCAATCTAGCCTTCTTTTTTTTCTTTTTCATTATATTTCATTCGACGATTATTATTATCATCATCTTCATTTTCTCTCTGTTTGCAGATAAGGCGATTGTTATTTACCGAGGAATAATAATCGTAACTTTTTAATCGAGTCCGAGTAGTGTGAGCCGCACATTACGTTGACTGCACTTATTGAATTGTGGCTACTTTAAGCGCCGCTCAAACTTTTCATGTCGTATAGGGGAGAAGAGCTTGTTTTTACTGCGAGACTTTTTCTCGGCTCTTCTACTTTCTTTTTGCTATGGGGAACATGAGTATTTTATTTATAAATTTTAACGATCGGAGGTTACATTTTCTTTACGTTAAAATATCGTGATTTTGAAGTATTTAGAGGAAAAATTGGGGACGACGAGTATATAAATACGACCGATAGAAAAAGCATATATAGGTCGATAAAAACAAAGAACAAGTGCATTACGTCACGCACTGACGCAACCGATCCGCGCGCGTATCTTCGTGCAAATGTATAATTCAATCAATTTGTGTATATACCGACGAGCCTCTGGAAATATTCATCTTTCACCTTTAAGAATAAACAAGCGACGTTCGATCAAGTTCTGTAAACTGATAAATAGTACTCTCATCGGCAACGACAAATATCCAAGCTCTGCGCAATTTCGAGCACCGGAATCAGCCAGATATTTTGTAGCAAACGTTCTCTCTCTCTCCGCAGTGTAGGCGCAAACGACGTTCTCGACAGACAGGGTAAGCGCTCGGTCTTACGGGTCGTCGACAGCAGCAGCAACAGCAGCCGCCGCCGGCGACGGCTGAGCGGATATTGGCGATCGGAAAAATACGATGACGGAGCTTTTCATGGCGATTTCCTTGTGCGCGTCGCACTCTGTCATCCAGGCTCTGCATCGGAATTTTTCTGCCAACACACGACAGCCACGAGTTTTGTGTGGATTATTTGGGATGCTGTTTGTGGATACCATTGAGTGTGTTTAATGTCAAAGGCTTTAATCATCAAAATAGTGTTTTTTTAAACAATTTTTTTTGTCAATTTGTGCTGGTTAGTGTAGATTATCTCGTTTAAGATTGTCAGAGACAAGTATATTAAAGAATAATATGCTTATTTCAAATCTTCTTTTATGCAATATATGTTGGTCATGTTGTGTAGGTATGAGGAAATCGGCGAAAAGCATTCAGTTAAAGCGTTAAAAATAAATAAATAAAAACTGCGTGGTACATCTCTGGGACAACCTTGTTCTTAATTTATAGGACATAATATTATAAATAATAGCTTTTATAGTGTTTTGCGCATGCGTGAGTACGTCTGTGAACGAAGCACCACCGAAGCAGGCTAGATTATCATGCAACTGGTTGAAACCGTGGACTCGAATTAACAGTAGAGTCAAGCAGTTATAGCATGAGCGACTTGAGCAGGACCAATAAGTATAGTAGATTTGGCATAGGTGGCACACTGCTATATATAGACTCTGCGCGCGGATTGTAATGAGGGAATGAAGAAAATTCTTGTGCGCCACCTATCGCCGCGATGTAGTAACTAGAGGCCCGGAAAGTTCAAGCGGTGGGAGAAGGGCCAGTCCAAAACTGGTTTCTTTTACGCCTACTAATGGATTTGCGCTGCTACGACTATATAACATATGCTCGTTGGACGAGAAATTGCAATTTGGTTAAACAATAGGTGCATCATACCTATTATTGAAATAAAATATTTTCTTACATAGCAAACAAAAAAAAATAAAGAAACAAATTAAAATCGACACGCGCATTACGGCAAGACAAAAAACGCAAGTTTCCACACAGCGTAGAAAAAGGAAGACTCGGAGTAAAGGCGAAGAAAACGGTAGAATCTCTTCCCCTCGTCGCATTTCCGTGCGCGCGCGCGCGCGCTCGAGACTACTACGTGCCCTTGCTCCGCGATTTTCTTTCTCGCCTCTGCAGCAGCAACGACGAGAGAGAGAGCTTCCTATTAAGGAGAACGTCCTTTCTCTTTTCGACGTCCACGCGCATAACGACGAGCGCGAATCTCTCTCTTTCTCTCTGGAATCTCGCGGCCTTTTTTAATGCGTCTGGCTGCATATCGTGGAAGGATTTTTACATTTTTAAAGGAACGGAGCTTGAACCTCTCGTTGAGAGATTTTTTTTCTTCTGTGTGCGATGATTATGGGACACGATTCGATTTAAATAACTGTATTGTGTGATGACCAAATTTAAGTATAACCAAATAGGTGTAATTGAAAATCAAAATCTGCATAAAATTACGAAACCCAACCGCATCTATAAAATGCGGTATCATGAAGTATACTTAAGAATACGAGCATCGGCGCGTCGGGTTGAGAGCTGCTGCTGCTGCTGCAAAGTATAAGCAACGGGTCTCGTATCCCAGGAAAAAGCATATACAAAGAGAGAGAAAGAGAGATAGCTGCCGCGGGATAGATGTATTACACGCCGGAGCAGAGGATGCGCTTGAGCGTATATACGGCTCCGGAGAAAAGGAAAAAGGTGTGTGTGTGTGTGTGTGTGTGTGTGTGTCTATACATATATACTGCATCTGCTCGAGGAACCGTGATAAATGGCGCGTCGCGCGCTTTCGAAACCCATCGCCGGGAATAATTTCGTAAAAATGACGAACCGTCTCTCCTCGGCTTCTTTTCTCCGTCTTCGACGCTTATTTCGGCGCGTATACCTTAGCATCTTCTTTTTCTTCTTGCTATTGTGTGTATATACTGCTTGTTTCGCTTTTATATATACTGTTTTTTCTCTGCTTTATTCAGAGCAGACGCAACGCTGTGATGCTTGAAAATATTTTGAAGACGTCTGTGTTATTCGCGTTTTTGAGAATTTTTAACGAAGCTTGTATACTGAAGGGAAAAACACGGTTGTTATATATATATTAACAACGCGAAATATTCCTATGCGCTTTAAAAAGCTGCCGAGTCGATAAGGAAGTCGAAGCGCGTGCGGGTATAGATATACAGAGACAATTAGAGCTAGTTTGCGATCGAGCGCCGGCGGAGAAATTCATCCCGAAGAAGCTTAAAGCGACGTCTTCATAATAATGCGGTCACGAAGTGATTAAGTGAGAGGGAGAGAGAGAGACTCTATACTGCGCAGTGCTTATCAGGGACAAACGTCATTGTTGCAGCGTAACGGCAGATGGGGCTTCCTGAGTTGGATATCTATATATATTCTCTCTCGCTTCAAGTTGCAAGACGATTCTGAAGTTGCGTGTATGTTATATGGGGAAAGGAAAACTTTGCGGCAGAGAGAAAGGGGGAAATTTACCTGGTGAATCGAGGACTCTGATTTGTATGACTAACAAATTCAAGTTTATCGAATCGAGCTAGTAGTGCCTCTCTTATACAGATGATGAGTCAGACGTTTACTCAATTTCGGCGTTATTATATATTATAATGTGTATTTATCTGTTAGTGTATGTGTGTAAATACATCGACAATTGCACTCAATGTGTGTATAATACGTGGGTGTTTGCTTTTCAATAGTGCGATTCGTCAACAAGAAACTGATAATTATGCTCGTTATGTTCGCTCATCAGAATCATATGTATACAAACAGTCGATATTATTTACATCGAACTACGCGGTATAGTTCTCAATATTGGCACAAAATACCGCGCAAGCTTTTTTGGCCCAATCCATAAAAACTTTTTCCATAGCACTGTGTGCTCCTCTTCTCGGTATTTCGTATCTGCCTGATTACAAGAGTATACAGTTTCTCGTCGTATGCATGTATATACACAATTCGAGGAAATCCAGGCGAAAAAATGAGACAGATACGTTGCGCCGATGGGACCGCGGTAACCAGGTCGTCGCGAAGAACAACGAGTACTTCGCCAATAGCCTTTTCTCCCACTGCTTATTCTTTTTCCAGCTTTTCCTGGCGCCGTCATTATCGCGAGACACCTCTCCTCTCCTTTCGCACCTGCTTTTCTTCTCTCGCTCTATTTCCTTCGGCGTCTTGTTATTGTTGCGCGTGGAATAATTATTGTGACTTTTGTCGATGTTTCGTTGGCTGATGCACGTCTAATTAATATTTAGACAAATGAAAGATTCACGTACAAGAAAAAGAAGTAGCAGAAAATTACTTAAGAGATATACGCGCAAGCCGTCTGGAAAATATTCAAATCCCTGAACTTTCATTCCCTCTCGCAACTACTCTCGCATTCTCTCTCTCTCCTGTGTGTTTATCTCCCCGTAGTAGAGCTTTTTTTCCTAGCTGCTATCGCCAACACTTTATTTTACGCTTTAGTAAAATGCGAAATTGCCGGGGCCGGCATTGTTATGGACAATAATAAGCATTATCAGTGGCCACTTCGCTTTCTTTCATTCCCCTCCGGTTAAAGCCCGCGTGATGTTCTCTTTATTTGCGCTACTGCTACTACTGCAGTGGTAGTATAGTCGCTTCCGAGAAAAGAAAAGTAAAATATCTCGGTGTCCCTCAGGAGCAAGGCCCGAGAGCCGCAAACTCTCTCTTGCATCTGCATAGTCAAACCTTCTCTTGCTCGAGACTCCTTACGCCATTGCTCTCTATTTACTTATACGCGCAAGTCGCTTCGCTTTCTTTCTTCTTGCTAGTTTCTTCTATTTCTATCTGTTTTAATGCTGCTCAGTTACAGTTTGAAATCGTTTAGGGTAAAAAGTACGAATTAATTGATTTTCTATTTTCTTTTAAAAATATAAATAAACGTAATAACTTAATCAAAGATATTCGGGAAAAAGTGACTGGGCAAAGAGAAGAAGCTTTAAAATATTCTTTATTGCGATATATTCGAAAAGCATTTTCTTCAGAATAGCCAGAGAATGTCTGACTAAAGCTTGATTGTTTCACTGCTTCCTAAAATTCACAAGAACGAAGCATATCCAAATATAGCCTCCATCCCAAAATAAAACAGAACAATTAACACGTTTTCTTATCGCGTATAATCATTCCCTCGCCTCTTTCCCTCCCCTTCCTTTCTCTTATCCGTCGGGTGTGTCTAAACGCCGCACTATATAACCTCCGCTCGCTAGACTTCTCTGAAACCTTAAAGTTAACGGATCTAAAGAAGGGTAAAAAGCAGCCAACGACTCGCACCCTTACGATACCCTCGAGCGTACGACCAAGGGATGAGAAAAAAAAAGCTAGAAGAAGAAGAAGAGCGCGCACTCACCGCAACCCGTGTTTTTTCCTCCGCGTGTTTGTGCTGGCTTTGGTCTAGCTTTTTTCTCTTATCTTCTTTTTTTTTTCGTCGAAATTTTCAAGCCATTGAGAGGCCGAACAGAAGGAACGACCGTTGCAGTAGCAGCAGCAGCTTCTGGAAATAAATCGTGCATTTTTTATGGGAGGATCGCATTATGAGTGTATAGCGCTGGAAATGAAGGCCTTTTTTTTATTCATTCGACGATACAATATTCGCTTAGTATGTACTGTTCTTTTTTGGGGGGTATTATTATTGGAATCGAGAACGTTCTGCATTATATACAAGCTTCAATTGTGGTGGAAAAGCAAATTGAGTAATTCCGAGCTGATGAGATAATGTCGGGTTGACACCTTTTGGCTAATCTCTAGACTTTGGCTACACACTGTTTCCTATATATATAATCAGGCACATCTCACGTCCTAGATTGCTAGATACATGCTGATGAGTTTCCTTATTAGATATCCAGTATATATAGCTTAATCCTTCTCTGTGGAAACTAAAAATTGCAGTAGTGTCTTAATATAGTCTGAAAAATTTAACCAACCTTCTTTCTATCGAGTTCTTTCTTTGTTCTTCATTAATTACTTTCACCATACAATGCAATCGCGTTTTGGGTACGTCGTTTCCAGACGAACGAAATTCAAACTCTTCCTCCTCTTCCTGAGAAAGATTAATTACTATACTTTAATTATGAACAAGAGTTGGCACGATCATAATTCCCGGCGTAAAAGACACGTCGCCCACTGTAAATGAAATTAATAAAAGCATAGTCATAATACCTTCCTGGCAGCATATAAACTTCACCCCCGACTTCGTACATCTGTCGCTGTTAATTCTCACCTAACGAATGTTTATTCGCGCGATAACGAGTACACTTGTCACAACGTAAATTTCAACACACGTTACACACATCAAATGTATACGCCGCAAATATTATAAAAAAAAAAGAGCGCATTAACATTCTGTGTAGTAAAAGTAGCCGCAAACTGAGGACGCACGATTTGCTCTAAACCGACGTCTCGTCTACTCAAAATCGGTCCCACAAAGCGACAGCCTCGTCGTCGCACACGCTCATATCCCAGACGACCTTCTCGAAGAGGCGTGTATTTTCAGCGGCGACTCTCACGTGCGCCTGGCACACGTGACCCGAATATAATATCGTGTATGTGCGTCGTCGTCTGCTTTCTGTTTCTCGCTCGTCGACTTTCTTTCCAGAGAGAGAGAGAGAGAGAGAGAGAGAGAGAGAGAGAGAGAGAGAGAGAGAGAGAGAGCTTGAGTCAGTGCAGACTTTCGAGTCACTGTGCAAGATGATTGATCGAAGAGATGGTGTGTCCAAGAGAGATGTGTTTTGTCGGAAAGCCATTAGGAGTGTTTTCAAAGTTGTTTCTGCGGTGTAAAAAGATGCCATAATTATAGCGAGTAAATGCGGTTTTGTTTGTAGGAGGAAATTTTCCCTTATTGCTTTATTGTTGGATTATATATCTGTGCCGGAGGTATAGATCAGCGGGGCATTGTTTAATGGACGTTGTCGATATATACCGGCGCTTATACCTCGTCAGACTTGTTCGCGGTGTTAAATTGATTTATGGAACGGCGTTATAGTTTATATATACATATAACGCGCGCCTGTATGTGAACTAATTCCAGCCGGAGCAAACTTGTAAAACTCGCGCACGTATCTCGTTTCATTGTGATCGAACGTTTATTGTATTTTCAATATGCGTGTGACACGTTCAATGGCCATATAAAACTAACTTAATTTGAACGTCTGGTCGCGCGCGCGAAAGCTTCTCTCGGTAATGATTTCTCATTGTTGTGTGTTGTGAATGTTTTTAGAAAAATTGCTTTGGATATTTTTCGAACGTTATTTTAGATGATAAAATCAAACTTTTAACTCAAACGGTTGTTTTTTTTAGGCGAACCGGCCTTTACGTAATGTCAGGAAAAATATTCTCCTGTTTTTGTAGCTACTTTAACGTGTTTAAGCTTCGCTAAGCGCATTTTCGACAAAACTTTGAGAACCCTTAAGTACCTCTTGTTTTTTTTATTTCGAACTTTTTTTTCAGGCGTAGAGTTATACGTGGATTTTTATTCCCAGCGTTTGTATTTCACGAATTTATAAACCCGTGTGTTTTGCGAAACGGTATTATTCACTTTGTATTTGAGAACAGTAGATATACGTGAAAAATAAAGAAAGGATAAATTGTACAGTATGTTTCATTTATTGCGTGTATTTTGTAATTCACATAAAACGGGTTACGTTTTCTCTCAATAAGAGGAGAGGTAATGAAAAACCATTTTGTAATATGTAATATAAAGCTTCATTAGCTCTATATAACCCATTCTTTATGTACACACTCTTTAAAACCATTTTCTATTAGTCAATAGTGACCGCTGCTTTCCTCTGCCTGACCAATCCTCTGCTTGCACTACTGAAACTGGATATTCACTCGTGTAATTAGACACTAAAAGTTTCCTGTAAACTTTTTTTTGTAAACTTGCAACAGCTATGATAACTTGAAACGCTCTACATTGATTTTCCTCAACATTTGTATATTATTACGATACATGTGCTTCCGACTTTCGCGATCAAATTTAGGTTAGACGAAAATATAAAATCGATCAATCGTCCCTTTCGCTCTTGCCCTCCTACTTGGCGTGTTTTTTTTTAAGTTTCTATTTCTGTATATAACCTACATATTTCTGTCGTTCGACGAGCTTTGTAATATTAACAGTATATAATACCCAATCATTTTCCTTATCACGTCGATAATTTGCTTTATCGAGTTGTGAAACTGATCAATAAAGCAATCTTCAATTTAATAATTGTTTACTCGAGAGGCACAAAACAAATCGTTGCCATTACCAGAAGAAGTGAGAAAAAGGTGCGAGTTTCCGCGGCTGCAGTATGTTACCGAGCGAGTTTCGGTCGAAGAAGAAGAAGAAGAAGAAAGAGAATCAAGAAGTCGAGCGTTGAAACGCAAAAAATTACGGACAATTAGGAAAGTGACCCTCGGCGTCGCGTAATCGCTCTAATTACTCGATGTTTACCCCGAAAGAGGCGGCGCCCCGACTCTATTTATCCCCTTGCTTTCGCTTCTTTTTCCGCTAACTGCGATCCTATATATGAATTTCTCATTCACGCAAAAACGACACCGGTTATTAAAAAGCCGGCGCAATTAGAGAAATGCACAGGGAAAATTTTTAATTCAACCTTTTAGCGTCGATCTGAAAAATGGTGAAATACAATTATTTTAATCAAAGCTTCGTTAAACATTTCGAGCAGTAAAACTTCGCAGCCGGGTATTATAGTACGAAAATTGATGAAACGTGAAAACGAGTAAAGAAGGAGAAGGAGGACAAAGGAGAGAAAAAAAGCAAGAGGTTCCACGCAATCTGGGCTCATTCAAACCAGCAATTATCGGACCTTCCGGACATCGGCGCCAAAAGAGACGGAGAAATCTGCTGCAGAAGAAACGAGTCGAAGAAAAAGTGCAAGAGGAGAAAGGAGAGAAGAGGAGCCAAGAGAATAAGACTGTGTGTATATATATAGGACTCGAGAGAAGCTGGCACGAGAGAGATTACTCAAGAAAATCAGGAAATGACGTATTGTTTGAGATTCCGCTCCATTATGGCGTCGTAAGTAAAAGAGAACGTACCAGCCAAATCTTTTAGCGGATCTGAAAGGATAAAATGTGCCCAGAAGTCATGGACGACTCGCTCTCGTTCGTTAGACTGTTATTTATCTTGTCTCTTCACGTATACATTGTTCATATAATTCGTACGGCGACATTCAATTTTATCGTACATCAGCGACGATATTGTTGTGTATATAGTACGTCGCAAAAAGCGGTAATTTAATCAACATTGCGTGCAGTTTCATTAGAGCTTATCTACTCGTCTTCATCGTCAAACAATTGCTCTACACAAAAAAAAAACAGGCACTTACTAAACGCATTATTTATGCTCGCCTAACCTCTGTGCAATTAGCATCTCATGTAAAAATAATTCGCAAACAACAGATAGTCTCCCAATTACTTAAAAGCGCGGGCGCGCGAGATGGAGAATGAGAGATAAGAGGGGGGGAGAGTAGGAGAAGCGAAATAAAATGAGTCACGAAAAGAGATAGAGAGGGAGAATCAGGTCAGCCAGTTTGGAGAGTACTTCAGGTATCTAACCTACTAGTTACCAACCCACCACCTCATGCTTATACTTCTCTCTCTCTCTCTCACTGGTCTCAATCTCACAGCCGTCGGTCGTGCAGAGCTCTATACCCTTGCAGTTAATTCGCGCGCATGCATGCAAACACACACATACACACAGAGGTGTAGGGGTTTATACCGAGCTATACCACGGCGACGAGGTACAAAGGCAGAGGGAACTGCTAAAGACCCGCCAAACTCTCTTCGATTCCGCTTTAGCAGAAGCAGAGGAATGCCGTTGCCGCCGCGCCCGATTATACCGTGTACATACCTTTCCATTAGGTGACCTACTCTTTTTTTTTTTTTTTTTTTAATTCTCGATTTACCCTAGCTTTTTAAGTAGACACGATATTTCCTTGATATCAATTAAATCGTAATCAAAGTGTGAAAATTCGGTAGAAAAGCAATTAACATAAACGAGGTTTTATAAACTCCTATCTCACGTCAGATTTAGCCCCCCGGTTGACTATTTACATTTAGCCCACGAGTGCCATCATCGAAAGTCCCTCTCAAAGGGCTAAGAAAGTTTTGGCGAACCTCTGGTAATTAACCAGCTCACCCTCTCTCTCTCTCTCTCTCTCTTTTTCCCACACTTCAAACCCATCCACTATATATCCTTTGCTCTTCCTCCTCTCCCAAAGCCATCTACATACACCTGCATAGTTGAATCTCCTCCTCCTCCTCTTCCCATCTCGCGGTCTCTCTCTCTATGGCACTTGAATCTCGAGGGTGAAGGGGTCGAGAAGAGCAGGAGGAAAAGGTATAGCAGCAGCACAGCGTCGCCCGCCAACTCAGCACGTGGTTCGAGCTCTACTGGCAAGCTTTGACGATTCTATTTCACTCGGCAGGCAGCAGTTATACACAAAGGGTGAACACACACACACATACATACACTAAGGCGGCGAACGAAACTTGCTCCTCTTCTCGCGCTCCGGCGATTTCCACGGGGAGAGCCGATCGATCATCGCCTTTCGAAGTGTATATGCGCCGGCCGCGACGAGGGCGCATTAGAGCTGCCTATACCTGTCCTCATCGCTCTTCCTCCCGGCCGCAAAACAGCCGGTGTGGATGCATATTTCGTTTCTCGACACGATGCTTTTCCCTTTTAGTTTTTTTTTTTTTTTATATGGGTACTATATTAATTTTTTTTTGCTCGGATTTTAATGCCAGTTATTGGGAGATTGTTTATTTAAACTTGGTTGTGAGTAATGAACTGGCAGATATCAATCCTCTTCAAAATGAAACCAGCACACACAGGACGAATGAAAAATTAAACTGTCTTAAATTGCAAGAGTGTATATCTTCTCTGATGCTAATTAACTCGTGTCTATTTGATGCCAGAGCAATTGAAATAACAGTTATAGCAACCCAATCAATGTAATTAAATGTGTAATTGTAGAACATCGCCGCGTATATCAATATCAAGCTCATTAACGTCATGTGCCATGTCCCTAAACTGCATATCAATGACATCTCCATATAGTCGTTTAAGAGACACCAACACCGTATCTTACATCTAAATTCAAATACAATTCAACCAACCCTATATTTATTTTTCTCGTAACGTTTAACAAACTACCTCTTTGTAAGCTCGATAATACGAGAAGCTAACTAAACTAAAACATCAACGAAGCTTTTACTTAGCAAGAAAACAGATCCACCCTTTACACCTCTCGCGCTCTATTAATTCCAAAAAAAAAACTCATCCAAAATTTCCAACCCACATTCGATATAAGTTTTCACCACCTCTCGCTGTATACACACACACACACACATACAAGAAGCGGCGGAAGCCCGATGCCCGGCGCGAAATTGCTCGCCGATTGAAAAACTTATTCCGATAACCCCCGCCCGTCATACTATATATACGCGCGCGCGCTAAAAACTTGTCAGCTTCGCAAGTTCCATCGCTTATGCAGCGCGATCGTTTGCCTCCGCCGCGCAAGAACCGAGCTAACTCTGGCTGCGGAGGGGGATTAACGCTAGATATAGGTATATCCCGAAAGCCAAGAGGTGCTGCGCTTATGTGGAAGGGATGAGGTATCCTTAATCAAGTCCGTTTGGTTCGTGTATAGCGACTCGCGTCGATCTTGCGGTGGGCTGACGCCCCCAAGAGAGCTTGCGTGAATAAATCAACTTTGATTTTGATGTATTCGCGCGGGCCTGTTTATACGTATACTGCGGCTCTAAACAGATGTTTTCTCTATGAGCGAGAACGTGGATAATCTTGATGGGATTTTGATTGAAAAAATTTATTGAGTATAAAAATTATACAAAACAGATTTCTGCTATAGATTTGAAAAAATGCTAATCGGCTTTTGTTTCTTCGGGATGGAAAATGACAAAAGTATTTTTCCCAGAAATACAACGTGCGCCATATAAATTGTGCATTTCAGCAGCACAGTTGAATCTGTCAGAGACGTCTCTTCAGAATTGAATCTATATTTAAGCCGCCAATAAATTCCTACGCGTTTCTTTTCTCAGCGCCTGTGTATATAGCGACTGCATCAGAAGCCAAAACAATTAAAAAAAAAAGCTGCGCATTCCGGAATCCCATTTATCAGCGGAAAAGAAGAGGTAGTAGCAGCAGCAGTAGTTTTCTACTCCCGGCGCTATTGCGAAAAGCGATTCAGGACTCGCGCGCGCAGCGCTTGATAAGACATCGATCCGCTGCGCTGCACTCTCTTAACTCGATAAAAACAATTTCCTCGTCAGCCATTTTATACTGCGGGAGGGTGTAATGAAGCGCGGATTATATTTGAAAAAAAAGTCTTATTTAATCCTATATACCGCAGCAGCGACGTCGCGAAAGCGTCATATTTCTCGGCGATGCTTTTTCGGAGAAACCGGTGCAGAGAAAATGGAAAATAAAAGTACCGTCCAATACAATATCCGAGAGAGAGAGAGAAAGGCAACAATAGCCATTACATCAATCACTCACCTGTTCCATCTCTCTTATTATTTCATTATACCATCGGCGTCCTCTTCTCCAAGCCATTGTCCGTCTCAATACTCGACAGCACACCCTTTTCTCTCTTGTCCTCTCGAGCGAGAGAGTGAGAGAGCCAGTATATATACGGCCCCATCATCGTCGCTCGATGCACTGCCTGCCCCCCTACTTCCTGTGTTATATCCACCAGCCACACACACGGCGAAATTTCAAGACGGAGAATCGGGTCAGTGCACGCCTGCTACTATACGTGTGTACACATATATATATGTAGACACGGACATCCAGATATCGCCAGACGGTTTTATTGGCCGCGAAGTCATGCGCCCCTCTCGCGCGAGCGTACGTGCTATCGACGAACTACAGAGACGTGGATTTTTACGAGCTAGCTTGCGACTACTACTGCTGCTGCTGCTGCTGCTGCTGCTGCACCGAAGAGAGAGAGAGAGAGTAGCTCTCTCTCTCTCTTGACTGAAGTTTCAATTTCGGGAAGTATTTTCGTGCGCGAGCGCGGCAAGTTGGCTTGTAGTTTCACTTCTTCCTTCTCGCGTTTTCTCGTGCTTTTTTCTCACTTCTTTTTTCATCTTCGCTACTTCCAACTCTGCTGTCTGCTGCAGGGATATTGTTGATTCGATTATAAAACGTACGTTTTGAGGGTTTTGATTGACTAGTGGCTTTGCACAATAAAGTCCTTTAGTAATGTTTCGAACTGTTTTATCTACCGTGCACTAAATAATTACCTTTATTAATATTTAATGCAACAAGCAAATCCTACCTTTATCGCGTTGTGGACTGTTATACAATGCTTGAAGACGATATATCTTTAGCTTTTTGCATTAAACAACACAGTTTATTGATAAATGAATTATTTAGTGGCACAGTCGGTAAAACAGTTCAGGTGATAATGAAGGACTATTAGACGGCCCCCTTAAATAGCTCTTTTTGAATCGGTAGCACAAACTTGTTTCTATTACAAAAACGAAGCAAAATTTCAAAAAAAGCTAGTCAGCATATTTCGAAATAAAAAGGACGTATAGCTATGGCAAACGAACGCGAATAAGTAGCGATGCGGAGAATGTCAGAGAGCGCGTGGGTGGAGGAGAAAGAGAGTAATGCAGAACAATGAGAATACAACTAGACCGTGTGAAGTGCAATATTTCCAGTGGTTCACCTGTTCCACCCGACCTTCCTCTGTACTTTTTGCTCTTTCTCCCTCTCTCTCTCTTCTCGCTCTCTTCTGTAATCTTTGAGGGAATGTGAGTCGATAGAGAAAGATTGGAATAGAAAATTAGATTTTTTTATTGCTCGCGTATTTCAAAATTTTATGTTCCCACGTAACGGCCCCTGTTTCTCGTGCACGAATTGATTAACGACTCTCCACATCGATAGTTTCTCAAACTTCTGTAAAAGATCGAGCTGATTGTACGTTTTTACGGATCGGTAATTTCAAAAGCTTGAAAAAAAAAAACAATGAAAGTCGTACAACATTTCAGTTCAGCGACGTTAAACTGTTTCGTAAATTTTTCGGGAGTTTATAAGGATATATGCATTTCAATAATCGATGAGCTAATTTCAATTCACCTGGCTTGTGTTCGTATTTCGGGAGCCATATCGCTACTGCTATCCATCCATACTTCACTCCTTTCCTCTTCGGATTCTCACCTGGCATATTTTCAATTTTTAACATCTCCTTAAAGAAACGGATAGAGGAACGGTTATAAAAAATGCATGAAGGCGCGAGCGAGAAGAAAATCCTTGTCTTATAAAAGAGCCGTTTTATTCACGTGAAAAAGCAGCACATGATAGAGAAAGAGAGATGGAAAGCAGGAGAAAGAGTGAGAGAGAGACAGAAAAAAGCTCTTCTTATACAGGAATCTCTTATTTTGTTATGTAAAGAAGCTTCGCCTCTTTAATAATGACGCCTCTGCCCTCTTCTTCTTCTTCTACTTCTTCGGGGAGCAGAGTTAGCGGTAACTTTTTCGCGTCGTATCTCACTCTCTTCTATAACTCGATTAACATTCAGATTCTTTTTCAATTATTTCTAAAATATACATAATGTAACTATACATAAATGTCAGATACTGAAATTTTATTCAAATCGTCAATTAAACTATTAATTTCAATCTTGCTGTACCTCGAAAGAAGAAGTTTAATAAAAATTCATGCAAAAACCCGTAAAATATCCATTTTCCGTGACGATAAGTAACGCATCTTTGGTTTCGTAAATAACTTTTATCATCCCCCGCACAGTCGTTCATTAGGCAGCAGAGAGCGAGTTTTTTTTCATACGAACTCGCAAGCGACCCACCCGCGAGTATCATAATCATCAAACCTTTCGTGGAATACGTGAGAGAGCTGCTCTCCCTGCATTAACGTGTATGTAGGTCAGGCTGCTACTGCTGCTGCGCGACGACTGCTGGGAGGCGGTGGCGGTAGCGGCGGCGGCGGCTAATCTCATCGCCAGCTTTTTTAACGATTCGTCGTTGAGTTTTCTCCTCCCATTTCCTCTAATTTTTTCTGTGTACTTCTTTAATTTTTGCCTCCCTTTTACTGCGCGCTCTCACTCACTTGTGGGCTTAAAGGAGCTTGCAATGGATTACACCGTTGAAATGAGTTTGATGGCTTTGTATTAAGAGAATACACTCTTATGGAGCTGCTGTAAGCTGGAAGTAGGAAACAATTATTAATTACAAACACACCCAGATTTTTAACAATCTCTTACTATAATTTGCCCTCTGTAATGATGTTATTTACTGTTATAACAAAGCTTGTTGGGGTCATTAAGGGGCATCCATATACAAATAAGTGGAACGAGAAATAAGCAAAATATCATTCCAGTTATTCTTGTGGGTACCTTGGACACGTCAACTTGAAATTTTGTATTACCTGTCATTCTTTACCAATACATTTTTATTATTTAGTGTACGATCGGTAAAACAGTTTAGGGGGTAATGAGAGGAGTTTCAGACCCCCTTAATTTAATAAGAAGAAAAACATTCTTTATAATTAATAATACCTATAACATACATAAATAATTTGAAAGTAAAATGCAATTTCTTTCTAACGACGGCATTATTCACATTGTGCTTGCAGGAGGCGTATAGAAAATGGGTGTGCAGCTCCCTGGTGCCTTACTTTGCTCATGGGGGACCGCTGGACTTTGAGCCCTCGGAGGAATCTTGGACCGGCCGGAGAATACGGCCCTGTCGGTCCCTATGCCAATCCGTGGAACAACGCTGTCCCTACCTACTTCCGGGAGACCGTGCGCCTGCATACCCTACGCAATACGCCGGCGAACCCACCTTTCTTTGTCGAGGTAATCGAGACTCGAAGCTGCAATTAGATTCACTTAGTCTGTAATGGGATAACTCCTTTTTTTTTCTCTAAATAATGAAGTTATAAAGGTGAAAGAGGGGCTTGCTAATCTTTGGATGAGGGTTTGGAATATCATGCTGAGGCTTTGTAATACTAAGCGAGAGCAATTCGTGTTCGGGCTTGTCGCGTAATAGAGCCGTGCATGTTAACAACGAGAATGTATAATATTGTAGACGACGATGGTAAGGTCTGTCGCGCTATTAAGGTTGCATATTAAAAACGTGCAGTTTGAGCCGGGAGTTGTACGTAAAGTAGATCGAGCTGTTATTAAAAAAAATTCTTACTCGTCCTTGTATTTTTCAGCTCACTCTGTATAAAAATCAATATCAATTCCAAGTATATAAAGTGACGAGTAAAAAGGGCATACACTATATTTTGGCACCCTTGATACTCTCTCTCTATATATAAAGTGCTCTGCGTGCACGAAATTCTGAAGAGAGAAAGAGAGAAAAAGTAATGCAAATGCGCTTTGAAAACCTTTCAGATCCTAACATACCCGAGACGGGGGAGCAGGCTGCGAGGGCACTGCATCCAAATACGGAGGACGAGTGCTGCTTCAACGTTTGCTCCGAGAACGAGCCGGCGCAGGGCATCTGTGCTAACTGCACGGGTAGCGTGCCCTACATGGGTCCTAAGAACCCTGATCCCCCAACAGCACCGCAATGCGACATCACATCCCTCCCAGGTGAATTAATAAATTAATTCATACATACCAATATTTACTTGAATCATTCATAGGATAGTCGATGTTGCCTTATAGATTGCCTAAGAATTTGAAATTATTTTGACTAATCGTATCGACGCGTCTTCCTTTGTTCCAGGCCCACAGCAACCCGCGAGATCGCCGTCGTCGTTGTGCGGCAGCGGCGGAATTGGTTCCATGATCAATCCCGACGACGACGCCGAGCAGTCGGCCACTTCCCTATCGCCGGATCCATCGGCCGAGCCATCCTCACCGATCACCGCCGCCATCGCCACCACTACCACCACCACCACCGACACCGCTTCTACGACTACAACCACCACCACCACCACCACCACTACTACCACCACTATTACCACTGCAACCAGCACCACTAGCGCCGCGACGACGACCTCGTCGCCGGTGCCGCTGCTCTGTCTCTTCTGGCTCTGGGGCGTCCTGTTCTCGAGCCAGTGCTCGGTGCGCTGCCTCCTCGGGTTCGTCGGCCTCGCGGAACGCTGCCTCCGAGCCCTTCGCGTCACTAGCGCTCGCCTCCTCCTACTGCTCCTCCTAGCGCCACTTCCGGCCTTGAGCCGTCGCCAGCCTCAAGGTCGCCGTCTCCGTCGACCCCATCGTCGCGGCGCCCGTGGCTGGCGCTGCCTCGCAGCGTCACCGCTGCAACTCGTCCGCGCCCCGATCGCGACTGCCGCGAGATCCGCTCGCGGCGCCACAGTCGCGAAACCGAGTCCGCGTAGGGGGCGCCGCCTGCACTGTTACTGCAGTTGCTGCCGCTACCGCTGGTGGCTCTGGCCTAGTCGCTGGAAGGGCGCCGAGTGCCCCCCCTACTGCCGCGGTAGGGGTCCGCACGCGAGGGCTCGCAGGGGGCGCTGCTGCGGCTGGTGCTACTGGCGCTGGCTGTGGCCCTGTAGGTGGAAGCCACCGCCAAGGAGCCGGGGCCCCCTAGCCAGTAGCTGTAAGGGGCACCGCCCCCTAGGCCTGCTGCTCGCGTTCAGGGGTCAGCAACAGCCGCTCTGGCCGCGCAAGAAGCGCCGACGGAAAGTGCGCTTCGGCGCCTCCTGCTGCCGCGAGCTCGACCTCGCTCGGTCCACCTCCTGGTGCAGGGAGCCGTCTTAGGGGGCTCCCGCGAGGGCCGCTGCCACCGGCTTCGAACCACCGACTTTCTTTGCTTCCTTCCACACACTTCTCTCCGCCGAGGAGCTGAACGACGTGCAAGACGAACAAACAGACAAAAAAAAAGAAGAAGAAGAGAATTTTCACGCCGCGCCGATCGAACGTGCGAACGAACGACGGACGGGGCGGGCAAACCGCGCAAGAGAGCTTGCGGCCGAGCGGAACGCGAATATGGAACGTTTCGGCGAGGCCGGGGACTCGAGCGACACACACAGAGGCTTACGAATGTTTAAAGGCTAATGGGAATAATAATAATAAACAATAATACAATAATAATGATTAATGAATAATTAACGATTAACCGAGTCGACACGCAGCGAGAGAGAGAGAGAGAGAGAGAGAGAGAGAGAGAGAGAGAACGAGAGATTGTGAATGGGTTTGAAAGAGAAGAGCGAGAGTATGATGCGAGAGTGCGCCAGAAAGATGAAAATTACGAGACGAACGAACGCATAAAGCCAAACACATGCCAGGACACATAACGTGGACCGAAGTATGTGAGTAACGTTATTATTATACATATTATTATACATAGCGCGAGGGAAAAATAAATTTTCGCGAAAGCACGGCCGAATGGAAAGATAGAGGGAGACACACACATACAGTTAAACGGTACATGCACACGTACAGACGCGAGGCAGGAAAGAGAAGAGGCTCGGAGGACGACGTCCGCGACGCAATTATTATTATATAAATTATACTGACGTATTAGCGCGCCGCCGCGAGCTGGC
This sequence comes from Cecidostiba fungosa, assembly GCA_900474305.1. Taxonomy (NCBI): domain Eukaryota; kingdom Metazoa; phylum Arthropoda; class Insecta; order Hymenoptera; family Pteromalidae; genus Cecidostiba; species Cecidostiba fungosa. Next base: position 68,717 of record UCOJ01000316.1, on the reverse strand, counting down.
GTGTCCCAGTTAAGCATAACATTATTTAAGCGCGCAGCCGGAGAGATATGTCGTTTGATTGATAGTCGGCGCCGCTCCGAGAGAGAGAGAGAGGGTGAAAAAGAGTATATATAGAGCAAGTGTGCGAGTATACGTGTATTAGTGCGAGAAGATCAGCGCATGATGAGAACAGCGTTTTAGCCGCGGGTATGTAATACGTGACGACAGTGGAGACAATTTTTCTTTTCTTCACTGATGAGGCGCGGGCGCGTGTACGGGAAATTCGAACTTGTTCGAGACATTTACGGGCTAATTCTTTTCCTTCCTCATTTTCTTATCTCAGAGAAAAGGAAATAATAAAGAGTAACGACGATGAAGTAATGGAAATAAATATATAAATATATATAAACATAGGAGTTTCGTTTCCCCGAGATATACAATAACCATGGTATTAGATTCTATTATATTTTTTTAAATAAAGTAAGAAATACTGTTACTGTTAGACTAAATTAATTAATTTTATAAAAAGTTGCAAAAAAAAGTTTTCTTAAAAAAAAAAATAAATAAATAAATAAATAATGAATGAACATATATACATACATATATATACAGACACCTATAATAAAGAGGAAATCCGTTGTTAACGTTCAACTTTTTTGTACGCCACACGAGTTAAAGAGAGAGAGAGAGAGCGAGAGAGAGAGAGATAGAGAGCGCGAGAGAAACACATACACATTCTTCTATCATGCGTCGACGTTTAACGAGCATGCTGATCACCCCCCGTTTCAGTCACACTTTCTGCCCAAAATATATATACACACACACACGAATTCCCCGGCTATATAGACAGAAGGAAAAAAACTACTCGTGCGAAAGAAGGGATCGCGGCTGCACACATCAGAGACAGAAAAAAAATTCTCGCGCGCGTGAAAGAGTGGAGCGCCTAAAGGAATTTCCGCGTGCACGCGGACGTGCTATCGCCGACACATCCACGACATACCTATAAGATATATATAATAGAGAAAGCGCGCAGACGCGTGAGTGCGTGTATGTAAACGGAGGTGCGTGTGTGTACGTGTGCATGTGTGTGAGAGAGTGAAAGAGCCCCGAGGCGGCTTAACACGAAGCGCGGCGCCGCCGCTCGTGCAGCGCCCGCGGGCTTCGCGCCGTTTAACGACTGCATACATAGCTACGATTGACGCGCCGCAAACGAGAGATGAAACACTGTACGCATAGCACATTACAATAGAGGAGATTATTATAAGGTGAGAGAGAATAAAGAGCGAGAGAGAGAGTAGATAGAGAAGATATGTATAAGCGTTCGCGCGACACGAATGCAGATTTTGAAAGAGCGAGAGAAAATTACGCCTCACGGTGTATGTACTGTGTACGAGAGAAAGAGCGAAGTGGGAGACAGAGAGCGAGAGACATAGAAGAGGAAGATACGCGAGGCCACCGAAGCCGTTATCGAGGTATAATATGTGTTCGTTTAGACATTATATACATAAAATAAATATTGTATTAAAAAAAAAACTAGATTATAAAAAGTGACAAAAAAATGAGCGAGTCCGACAAAGGAGCTACGAGACGACGAAGTGCCGGGGGCGCAGGGCTGCGAGATCGAGCGAGCGAGCGAGCGAACGAGCGAGAAAGAGAGAGAGTGCATAATACAAACAGAATTATTATAATAGCGCGATCGTCCGCATCGAGCGATTATATTATATACACATACACATTGACGAATTATATACAGGCGAGAGAGAGCGAGAAAGATTGTAGATTGCGATTGCGGCCCCCACCCACACATACAGCTGCAGCAGCAACAACGTAAGAAGTAACACCTCCACCCCCTACGTATGACAGAGTGAGAGAGAAAGAGCGAGAGAGGTGAGAGTTAAAAAAGTGAGGCGAGTACCGATGCACCGACTCGGATCTACTTCGTTATATTATATAGGATTGTTCGTTTTTCCGTTGAAACCGATGAAACTTTTTGAGACGAGAATCTTGCGTTGATTCGTTTTTTGCGGGAACACCATGATGACACGGACACACATACATACACGCTGTACGAGTATATATATATATATACATTATAAGAGGCTCGGGGGCTCGAGCGTCGTGTTGATAAACCCCCGGGTCGAGCGAGCGGAAAAGACGCACCGTATAAGGTGGCACGAGGAAACGACGCGGATCAATTGTTGTTGTTATTCCTTTTTCTTCTTCTTCTTCTTCTCCTTCCTGTATATTGTCTTACCTCGACTGCGGAAATGCCAACGGCTACATTTTAACTTTTACCTTCCGTTCGATGATATCGTTGCTCGCTCTGACGCCTAATTAAGAGTATTACCGAGAGGAATCGCGAGCTTTATCGTTTTTCAACAAAAAAGAGAAACACTTTACGTGTTCCATGATTTTCTTGAAGTTTGTCGAGAGAGAGAGAGAGGTCTCATTGAGGATACACATTACAATATTAGAGAAGTCGTATGCATTTCCGCTCGTCTGCACCGCCTGGATAAACACGATACACTCGTCTCTCTTGTTCTCTCGGGCTTGAAGACATCGGCAGAGAAAAAAAGTCAAAGAGAGTATAGGAAAAGAGAAAAAGCCACCGAGAGAACGAGAGAGAAGCGCAAGGGCGGAAAGTCACGATACGCACAACTTGTAACACTCACGACCTGTATGTCCGAGACGTAATTCCCCGAGAGATCCGCGTTTTTTACGAGACCGCAGAAAAGCGCGAAAAAATATGAAAAAAAAATACATAAGAAGAAAACAAAAAAATTAAAAAAAAAAAAAATGAAGGGGAAACCGGGCCGAAATTTTACATTTCGCGCCGTCAGATCCCGCGCCGCCCTTATATGACCCGATGAAAACGGGCCAAGTTGTTAGTTATCGCGCTTGCACCGTTTTATAACCTTTCCTCTCCCCTTTCCCCGATCCCCCGTGACTCCCTCAGAGAGCTGTCCCTTTTCGAATCCTTGGAGACGCTTGCGAGGTATATACTTATATACGTGTACAAGTCCTCGTCGTTTTCTCGTCATAGTTATATACACCAAAAAGATTTTCGTTTCTGTGAAAAAGAAAAAAAAATACAAAACGAGAGAGAGAGCGAGAGATGGTGATGATGAACTTTTCGTTGTGTAGCGCGTCTTAACATAAATAGGAGAGATCGACCCGTGAGAGCAAGAAAATTTTAATCCGAAAGGAGAATCTATCTTGATTCAATGTTGAGTCAACGTTGGACCATTGTGTAGGAAAAACCGTTAAGCCGACGCTGGGCCGATGTGTATAGCCGAATAAAGTGACAAAAAAAAAGAAAATAATGCTCGAGAAATTTAAGGAAACAGAACAAAAAAATTTTTAGATGCGCACTCTGTTTAGGAGGCTCGTTTAAAGTGCGTTTAGGGGAACTTGAAGGCCCACCGAAATTTAAAGTCGATGTACTTAGACACTGTTTGATTAATAAAAAAAAAGATATAGAAAAAGGTGTTTTTTTCTAAAAAAAAAATCGTTTGTTCAATGATGAATAATTGCAAAAAAAGTGAAAGACACACACACAAAAAAAAAGAATCACAACCGATTAACGGTAATGAAAAAACAAGCAGATCGAGGATGTTTACACTGAATCGACAAGATTCGTGGATTTCCAAGGCAATCTGCCAACGAGGAGCTTTTATCGAGCACAAACGAACCTCCCCACCCCCTCCATCCGATTTCCAGCAACAACCAAACAGCCCCCGCACCTCGTCCCTCCGACTCCCACATCAAAGCATAGGCAAAAGCAAAACAGTATATATAGAGTGGACTCGCAAACGCCGGAGTTAACATTTTTAGAGCGATATAATGCTTCCTTCTTTTTCCTCATTGCTTTTGTTTAAGTGTGTAACATCATAGTATTTTTGTGACGATCGTTCGTATGTAGCTCATAGATTCGCGAAGATTTTTCTACGAGTTCTTTTATAGTAGTTTTATAGAGAAAGAGTTTTATTGAGTAGAGATTAAGCTTCGCATATAACGAAAGTAGCTAAATGAAACAGAAAAAAAGAAACAAACAACAAGTTGTAAGGCTCGATACAAAAAAAAAAATCGTTTTTTAGAAACGTATTTAAATGATCGTATAAGTGAGTAATACTACGATGACACGAAAGCAACAAAAAAAAATATAAATATATATATACAAATGATAAAAGCATCGATACTGCGTCAGTTAAGTTAATCAATGATTCAACGTTTATTTATTGTTAAAAAAAAAGAAATAGTAAAAAATATAGTGATCAGTTTTCATCATTGTCGGAATTTTTCTTTAACCTTTTAAAGCTGTTTGTGGATCACACTCGTTATATATAAACATAAAATAACTTTTGAATACACAATAATTAAATCGATAACCAAATTCTATATGAAACTATTAGTGTTTCTACAAATACTTCAGAATAAAATAAATTCCATTTTACTCTAACCTATCTTTAACTTTTCTAAACTTTTCTCTTCTCTTACACCACTATACTATATAATTTTTTACGATTCCAGAAGAGCGTCTAACCGTCGTTTTTCAACTTTCTTTGTGTATTTCTATAACGTTTATTATGTTGATTTGTGTTCCTTACTGATGCTGGTTCACTATTTTATGTTTCTCTGATACCTATATTCAATACTAATCTATACATATTCTATGAACTTTCCTAATGCTTTGTTATCGATGCTGATATTTAATAATAACTATATATGCACACCTAATTATTAAACCAATATATTGATTTGTTACAGTTGATCTTTATCTACACACAATTACAAAGTTTTGATTTCGTTTCAATTTTCATTTTGGATAAAAGTATGTATAAATAAGAGGGTAATTTTTATTTTCCAGCAAAAGCAAAGCGGTTTGTCAGTATTCATCGACGCATCGATTTTACGATCTCTCCGATGGCCTTACTCAAATCTATCAAAAAATCAACGAACTTCCGAAAACTTCGCACACAGCTGTAAAATCCGCTCTCAACTATACTGGCGCAATGAAAAAGTAGTCCGAGCTGCAAACTGACTGCAAATTCATGAAATTAATCTGGCACTTTTGAGAAAAAAAAATGCAATTTCAATCGCCGTCCGACGATTTATCACCGAGTCAAGGTGTGTGTCTATGTGTATATATACGTGTAGCCAAGAGAACACAAAGTTACACAAAGTCATCGCTGCGGCCGAGAACTTTTGCATAGTGTCTTGGCAGTATAGCAGCTTCGTCGCTGGGCTTGTCATCTCAGCGGGAGAGTCTTAAAAGCGCTCCGCTGTGGGACATCCCGATTATTAGGAGAGCAAAGTGTCCCATTCCGTCGGCAAAGGCTGCCGAGAGAGTGAGAGAGAGAGAGAGAGACAAAAGGAAAAGTTTTTTACTCGCGGGGCATTCATCTCGCGAGATTTGAACGCCGTTTGTTTGGCCATCGTAATGACGCGCTCTCTCTCTCTCTCTCTCTGGTGAATGGAAATTTTCGAAAAGTACATTCGGCCTTTTCGACGACGGACAATACCTGCTGCGTGGAGAGAAGTCGAAAGATGTTTGTCTCGAGGCTAAGTACTCTTGGATTATTGGAAATTCAATTTCGCTGCTTTGTTGACGTAAGTGCTTTGTAGGTTTAAGAAATTTTCATTTCTCTTGAAATTTCTACTTGCGGCAACTTTTGAGTTTTTTAGAGGGCTTCAGTCCGTCCGGGGCCTCCAAAATCGTTTAAATGACGAAAAAATACAAATACCGGTTTTTTTATTGATTTCTCAGAAAAATTGTTGATCCTGAAACGTACCTACTTATCTTTTTTTAGGAACGACGATGTATTGACTAAAAACAGCGAATTTCGAACGGTCAATGTTACGTGAAATCGGTTGCACTTTATCAGCAAATTTAGGGACTGAGGTTTTTTGCTTTCCCCTGCTTTTCCGACCGTTACTTACACGCCTGCTTTATTATGCATTCTCGAGGGAGTCTATACACAGAGCTGACTGTGCCGAACCGATGCTTGGCCAATACATAGTCAGAACCGCGTGTACAAGCTCTGTCATGGTAAATCGGTTTTCTGAAAATGCTGCGTAGACAAATTGAATGTGAAATTAGATGTTTATTTCGTACACTACTGTTAAAAATTGTTTATTGAAGAGTTCGATCAAGGATAAATTGTATTTGAAAATTTAATTTTTGGTTATTGAAAGGAAAAGGCAGTAACATACGATTAAAAAAAATTAACTCATATATGAATATTCAGTTACAATAAACCAATTTTCATGTAATTTTTAGCTAAACAATTTTTAAGTAAGAGAACTGGGGTATTTTAGGTAAATTCATCAAAATTCAGTTTATTATTTTTAATCCTCTTTTAAGCTTCGCAAAATATATAAGCCCCGATCACTTTAAAAAAAAAAAACATGTTACTTTGCAGTATACAGTAAAGCTTACAAATCCTTAGAATCCCAACAGAAATACACGTCTGTGAAGAAAAAAAAAGAAAGAATTAATTAGAACGCCGGGATTAATTCTTGCGCGCTCGACAGATTATCGCATTGCGACAATGCTTCCGCGACTACAAGCAGCAGCGACGACGACGAGGAGAAAGGAGGTTATAGACGGGACAACAATGCTAATAGTGCGATGGAAATGAAAATGAGGGGGCGCAGAGGCAAAAAAAAAGAGGCTGAGGAAAGAAAGGTGAGTCGAGAGCGCGACGGAAACAAAAAAAAACAAAGAGCAGAGGAGAGAAAGTATAAGGAGCGAGAAGAAGAAAAAGAAAGAAAGAGAAAAAACGAACGTAGCTTCGGAGCCGACGCTCGTTATACACTCGTCAAAATGGAGCAAAGTTAAACTTTCCTCGACAATACACAGCATCAGCGGCGACAATGACGCCGAGGCGGCAGTTTCGATTATCGTAAAATGGCTTCAAACGCTAGCGCACACGGCTTCGTCCCTCCTTTTTCTTTGATTTTTAACGCTATGCACGTAATTTTCTTTTTTATACATGATAGGTATATTATTTCCAGAAAAAAATGACACCGTCAACTGCGTAATAATAATCACACATGAATAAGCTACTATAGAAGCAAATCTCGATCTGCAGAGGGAGAGAGAGAGAGAGAGTAATCGGGCCACAGCCGCCCGGTGCACTTGCTGTGTACACTCGATGACGCCTCGGAAGTGGCTGTACACCGGATCAGATGCAGCTTGCGAACAAAGGGGAGCTTGCACGGATATCCATCATCTTCATCGCTATACAGTATATAGCCGGCTCAGAGAGCTTTGATCTTTCGGCGAACCGCAGTATCGTCTCTCTCTGTGGCTTATATAAACGACACAATATATTGCCATCGAAATCTATCTCGTTTATCGACGGTATGGAATATTTTTTTTTTTTTTTTGTTAATTTTTAACTATACCAAACAGGAAGTTGCGCTTCTCTAATCGAGAGAAAACTTTCTGAATAATGCATTTATACCGCAGCTTATTCGGAAAAAAGTTTTATAATGGACTTTGAAAAATTGACGTCGTCGGGCTGCGCGCTGCTCTACTGGCTTTTAATAACCTAAACGTTTGTATCTCGTTATAGACTCTTTTATATACAGATAAGCTTCCGCACTGATGTAACTATATGCTTAACATCGTCAGTAACGAATTCAATATAGGTCGTAATTTATTGATATATAAGTAAGTATATATAAAGGTAAATTATTCATTCGCTGCATTCGGTCCTTCATTCTTTTTTTGTGTGTCGATCGGGAATCCGAAGCTTTTAAAGCTCCCGAATTCGGCCCCCGATACTCTTCCTCTCCTTTTTCTCATGCATTTCACATGCTCTTCTCTCCGGGCCGCCTCTGACCTACTAAAGCTCCCTGGCGCACGCTCTGCTCGTGTATATATATATAGAAACACGGACGAGTCTACGGGGGGCATCCCGCGACACCCACAAATCTTTTTCAACATTCCGTACAGGCATATTATCTCCTCGTTCTATACAATCGCGACTCATTTGATGTTCTTTTTTTTGCTTTCAAATTTTTAAGGACGCCCAAAGTGAATTCCAATATTTCACGACGACGCCGTGTAATACTCTCTCTTCTGTAGCTTATAGCCAGTAGCGCTCGATTATCAATGAAGCTCTCGAGACGCTTTCGAGTGTCACTAAATCATTTCGGTTCTTTTCGGATTCTTTTTTTTTCATTTAACTCGACTGCTGATGTACCTTTCGAGTGATGTATACAGGCAATTTTTACACTGTCCTTTATTTGATTGTAATTATAATCAAGGAAGGACGATGATGACAATAAAACACAATTAATCGCTGGACTCCAGACACAAGATCCCTCGGATTCATCGATATTTCAACGCAATCTGCTGGTACTTTCGTCGCGCGCTTACATACAGGAAAAATAAGATAAAGAGAGAGAGAAAGAGAAAGTATAGGGAATCGTCCCATTCGGACGCCGCGCGTTTATCGAGTAGAGCACGTCCCGTTTGATTTATCGAACAATTACTTTTTCTCGGTATATATATATACCTATATATAAATGTACGAAGAGAGAACTCGCGCGCGCGAGAGGGAAGCAGTAGTGTGGCTGCACCAGCGGAGCAACGATCGATCGCGCGCGCGAGCACTGCACAACAGCAGCGACTGCAAAGGAATTTCCCGCCGCTGCAGCAGCACTGCTCGGATGGAGATGGAGAAAGATTTTCTTTTTTCTTTGTTTATAGAGTTTTAGTTATGATTTGGACTGATTTTTGGGAAATTATTTTCAGTTGTTATTCTACAATTGTTTTAATGATCGTCAGAGAGTAAATATTTCTGTATGATGAGCTTGTTGTAACATGTAGATAGGTATAATCAAAGATTTAATTAATTTTAGATAATAATTGTTTTAAAGAGTGACAAATTTGGTTTACAATATTTAGATACTGCTTCAAAGTCAGATATAGCTAAAAACGAAATATAAAAGTTCCATTTCATATCAACTGGACGATTGATTCGAAGTCGTTGGAAGTTCGAGAGAAGCAGTACTATATATATATATATACAGTGAAGCCCGTTATAATTTTCGGTGTCGTTTAACGCGAATCGACTTCCGGTAGGCTGCTCGCGCCTAGCTCTAAAACGGGTCAACTGACGACGGAATCGAATTCCCTATCCCCGCGTTCGCTCGTTTTCTGCTAAGGTGGAGAGCTGCTGCTGCTGCTGCTGCTGTTACTGCTTCTGGCTTTTGGCACGAGGGCCGTCTTTTTTTCCAGTCTCGTTAATTAATGCTCATCTCCCTCTTTTTTTCAAACCCTCGTTCTCATCCGCTTCCTCGGTTTCTGTATAGAAGACTTCGATCGCTGTGTTTACTTTTTATTGGAGCAGCAGAGAGTCTATTGAGAATTGCTTTATAACGTTTGGTAGTTTGGTGATTTATGGTGTGTCTACTGTGATCACTATTGTTGTTGGATTTTCGTCATCTGATCATTATGACGACTATAATGACTATATATTATTATGTAAGAAATTTCGGAGTGGATCACTTATCGTCATCGGCGACCTGACATTCATAGTCATAATCGTTACCAACTATAAATTGTTAGAAACGAGATTAACAATTTCATTTTTTCTTTTAAATAAACATAAGAAAAAAAGCCTTATCCCGTCCAGTAAATAAAAAATTTAGTTTATAATCGATACCAACTGGAAAACTTCTCTCAGTATACAACACGTATTCTCTCTAACGATCAGCAATTGTTAAGATAAAATACACACCCGAGAGTATAACGGGAAATCGCTGAGAGTTTGAAAGATAAACAAAACTGTCGAAAGGAATTTATTTTTCATTTGGGCAATTAGAGTTGATTGTACGTTAAACGGGCGATGAAAGATGAGACGCGCGATGCATAACAATGAGAAACTGCATCAGCGACGGCGAAGAATCCGAGCAGGTATTTCAGCAAAATAAATAAAATTAACGAAGTAAAGCTCCGCATTCCTGAAATATCCCAGTTAATTGAATTATATATAAAAAAATTCTTCTAAAAATAACTCAACAATCAATTAATAATCGATCGCATACCTACCCCTCATCTCTCTCTCTCTCTCTCCATCATAATTGCCATCGTTTCCCAAACTATGCAAATAAGAATCTCCCGACGAGCTCCAAAGATAATTCCCAATTGTTACAGCATAAATTACCGCAAGCTCTCGAATATTTCCCCACGAAAAGAATAAAAAAATTTCCATCTCGAAAAACAATTTCACCCTGCTTGAATCTTCAGATTCCACGAAAAATTCAATCGAAAACTAATAGAAAAAAAAACCGAAGAAGCTTGCAGCAGTAGCGCTAGTGTCGAAACTCGACGGAGGCCCAGCTGCAGCAGCAGCAGCAGCAGCGCTGCAAACGCGTATAGGTGTACACATAGATGCTACTGCCAGTGAGAGAGAGGAAGAAAGTGCAGTAGAGAGAGAGAGAAAGAGCGCGTGCGTATTGATCTCTCGTGCACGAGAGAGAGAGAGTCTCTTCTAACGCGAGCTTGCACAAGAGAGGCCGCGAAAGTCCTCGAGGCTTTCCATCCCGCACTCTCTCTCTCTCTCTCGTTCTTTCCCGATAATTTTCTCGTAATGGACGCGAAAGAGAGAGAGGGAGACAATGATGAAAAGTGGGGGGAAACCTCGAGCCGAGATGGAGGGTAATGAATGTGGATGGGTTGGTCGCAAGCTCGATGCTGTGCTGGTGCTTTTTGCGAAAACCGATCGATTTTTTGAGGGACGCGAAAGTTTCATTATCTTTTGCGTATTATCTGATCTCTAGTTTGGTTAGATTTCCTAAGATCGAATTTTTATTCCTTATATATATATATATATATAGCTACGCGGGATAAAATATCGAACGTTATCACATCCGAAAAAAGCTGCCGGTATGGAAGGCGACAAATTTTTACGGTCTGTAATCTCGATCTTCCAGTGCGATTGATAATTATGTCGTTATATGAAAGTCGGCTTTTATGATCTTCGCGATGACGATAGGAGATAAGTCTTTATTATATACGAGCTGCAGAGGCTGCAAAAATTTATCGCTCCGATTTTATTTTATTATATTCTACCGCGAGATATGCGTTTAATCAAATAGCTTTTTCGATTTTTTTTTTACTTCTCGAATCTCGGGGAGAAAAAAAAAGTTTCGCCCGCGCGGATTCGTATATAAAATTCGATTTCTCCACGTCGAGCACCGGATCTCTCTCTCTCTCTCTCTGCCATAATTTTTCTTCTGGCCCTCTACGCGCGCGCTGGGCAAACTCATCGCTTATCCGATTTCGCAAAGTCTGCGAGAGCCGAGAACCGCAGAAAGAACCCGTTGATTCCCCTGTAGCCACCGCTACAAAGTAGGATAAAATGCACGTTTTGTGTGTGTGTGTGTGGTTCGAGTAGATGTGGGATCGGAGAGAAATGAAGAGAAAAAGAAGATGATAAGGACGAGTGTCGGTAAGCGTTTAAGTATTTTATTTATTGTTTGCGACTATTTAATCTATCAATCTAGCTTAGAATATAATTCAATACGTCATGCGTGACTTATTTCAATCGCCATTTTTAGGATAATCTACTATTTAAATCGTATAGAAAGTATAACAAATTATTGAGACAAAACATCTACTCTAGGATAAAATTATGAAAAAAAATTCGAAGTAATTATTTTCACATTAGAATCGTGATTTTCGCTGGACTCGTGCCAACACCGAAAGATCATTATTTTATTCGACACACGCAGTTCGAAAATTTCAACCCAAAACTATAATACCGAATTTCTCACAAATCGGCCTTTGAACAATCGAGATTCAATTAAACAATTATTACACAGCTGCCAACCACTTTAGTAGAGAGATAGAGAGAAAAAAAGCTCGAGAGAAAGAAGACAGGGGGTAAAATTCAATTTCACGCGTCGAGGCACTCATGATTCGTCCTGTCGCTTCTATACGGCATGTATAATATCCGAGCATCTTTTTCGCGCGAAATTTCACCGTAGGGAGTGTTTACCGCCAAAATATATATATATAAAAAAGAGGACATAAAGTCGCCGAGTTGCCGCGAATTATAATCATCCTCATATCTGCATCAGACTACGTATTTTATTTTTCAGTGTCTTTAGACTATCGTAAACGAAGCTCTTTTGGATAAAATTGTACGAAAGACGGAGAAGAAAGGAATACTTTCACGTATTATAAACATATACACACACTCTCTCGCCGCGGAAAGTTTAGTAAGAAACTCGGGCTGCTACACACATTTCGATGCATATAAGCGAGGCGCAACTTTGGGAATCGCTTTTTCTCGCACTCGAGAGTATACACTATATCGCCCGTCATAAATTACGTTTCTGATTGCGCGCGAGTTTTCGACTGTGTGTCTCGAGGTAAACACCCTCTAGGATTCAATTATGCGCCTCTGCTCGTTGTTTTTTTGTTCGTAAGTATTACAGGCAATTTTTTTGCTTTTAAGCAATTGAAAACAATTAGATTCGCGTCTCTCCATTATACAGGCCGAGAGGAAAGTCTATTCTCGAGAATGATAAGTATATCAGCTTTGAGTATAGCGACGCACGCCCAAAGGAAGTCAAGGAGCGAGTGAAGGTGTCCCTTTATCTATACTCAAAATCTATTCTCGCTTCCGCGAAGAATTTTAACAAGGCAGTGATGGAGCTGCAAATTGGATGCTAACTTGACTCGAATAAAGTGAAAAGTTCAATTGATAAGTAAAGCAGTTTGAGTTCGGTTCGTACGTATTGATATTGTCCATTAATTTTGGCGCGTATAATATCAATTTTGTATTTCATTTCGAAGGCTTAATAATGCCCTATAGCATCAGCATCACACGCACATAGACGAAAGGCATCGAAGTCGTGTGTGTGTGTGTGGCAACAAAAAAAAAAGCTTCAGGAGCCACGTCGAGCAAAACTACAGAAGAAGAATAAGAAGAAGAAATAGAATGCGAGAGAAAAATTTCGAGGCGACGCTGCAGCCGTCGAGAGTTGCGCGGACTTGGAAAATAATCCATCGCCCGTCTCGGTTGACCTCGATGTGCCTGTCGGTGCTGCTGCAGTGGTTCTCTCTCTCTCCTCTTCCCTTATTCGCGAGCCGTCGAACCCGATCGATGCTTAAGCGATGAGCGCGAGATGACGCCGGAGGCTTATAATATACCAAACGACGAGCTTGCAAATTTAAATAACGATGACTTTTCCCGCGGAATTATTTTCTATTGTATAATTATACCCTGGTATAGAAAATTCTGGTCACCGCATGCTGAAATGACACGTTTATCTTGAAATTCTGGTAATAGCTGATTTTTTAAAAAATTGACCGGAAGTCTGCTCAATTTTCTAGCAGGGTAGATTCTCTTCTGCAGTGTTCGATTTTATTTTTTATGCAAATCAAACGATACGGCCCATATATAGAAAATCTCTTCGAAGCCTGCAGATTCAGGCTGACTCGGTAAGCTCCTGATGTAAGTATTCGAGGAATATAAGGGATATAAGGTGTATGTGTGTGTATATAGGAAGTGGCCAGACGTTAACAACCTCCCGGCACCGCTGACTCGACGGAATTCTACGCCGTCTTTTTCTCTTTCCCGACCATTCTTCATTCCCGACTGTACGTGTGGGTTTAAGCGTGTTGACTTTTTTCCTTGCGGTACATGGTGTACTTTTCGTCAAGTTTTTCAGCTTGTTTGTCTGTAATTTTAGTTCCACTAGTCCTATCTTTAAGTTACTGCTGGATTGTGGAGTAGTATATGGGATCCTCCTGTAACTACAAAACACGTCGTTCAATGAAGAATTTAAATAGTAAAAAAAAGTAAGTACAATAACCTATATATCCTAAAAATACAAAAACTTCCCTGCAGCCGTAAAAATATCAAATGTTGATTCAAGAATTTAACGAATCAAACGACACTTTGATCGAAGAAAACACAGCAAATTAACTATATACATACGCAATACACAATTTTTTTTTTTAATTGTTATTAAACTAGTGCATTAATCTTACTATATTTCTGCTCTCCACATCAACTAACACTTCAACGTTAAAAAAACAATTCCAACAACATGTTTGCTGATGTGACAGGTTTAAAGAAACGCCAATGGACAGATGAGGAAGTAATTTCAATATAATATAGACTCAATTGCAGTTATAGCATGAGCAACCCAAGCAGTGGTCCAACAAGGCTGTTTTGACATATAGGTGGTACACCGCTATATATACATTCTGTGCGCAGATTTTGATGAGGGAAATGGAAAAGTGCCTATGCGCCACCTATCGTCGTGAGCCAGATACTATGGGGAGTTTAGGCGGTGAAGGAATAGGGCCAATCCAAAACTTCTTTGTTAATAAAAATTATGTAAAGTTTGGATATGAAGAGGTCGAGAATCTCGTATGTGATAATAATTATACTTCTCTTGCATTTTTTTCTTTTAAATTTTTGAGTATGCAATGCTTCTGGAGTAGTATACAACAAAAAAAAAAGTGAAAATTCGATCAGTTAAGTCTTCATCATCGAGACGTTTATTACGCTCGCCAAGCAAATTAACGGCTTCTCGTCGGCGATTTCGGATTATTTAAGCTCACGCGCTTTGTCGAAACTATAGTTGACGCGTCGATCGCGTCTCGGCGCCGCGAAGATAGTATAGGCGAAACTCGAGGTGAAATTCCGTTGATTGGCTTATTGTCTTCTGCTCGATTGTTTTCAGCCCGGAAGCTTCGGGCGCCGAGAGTCTATAACAACTTTGTCTACCCGGAGCTTCTATATACTACTCTCCTACTTCTACATCTATATATACTCTCTTCGCAGCTACTCCTCACTCCACAGACTTTTTCTTTTTCGCTGCTGATGCTGCTGCTGCATCGTTTAACGCTTTAATTTGCATATATTTATGGCTTTTATTATTATGCAACTACTATTTGATAGTGACAATTTCACATAGTAATTGTATTTTATTACTCAAAAAATTCTATAGCTACGGTGCATCTATACTGACATAACGAGTAGTATAGTTTTCTAATTATATTTAATTATAGGATTACAAGAAATTTATGAATTCATTATTAGCTTTAAAAATAATAACAAATCAAAAAAAAAAATTATTAAAAAATCCTAGTTAAATCACACAAACAAATAATCAACTCTCCGCGTTCGAAATAACGTGCGCGACGGCTCGCACGTTAACTCTCACCTACACTAGCTTGCGCGCAGTGAAATTGCACGAGTCGACAACAATTCATCACTCGGTAAAATTAGTCAGTCCGTCGTGTGCGGCTATATATATATACACACCGAAGCTCTCGAGAGGCTGGAGCGCAGAAACGCATAGCTGCTTTTTCATTTCCGCTCTCGCATTTTTTTTTCTTCTTATTCGCGCTCTGAAAGCTACTGCCGCGCGACGACAAGAAGCCAGGAGTGTGTAGGTTATATACTTGGCCGGACTGCAGTTGATTCTACATGTATATATGTCTATATAGATAGGAGTGTGTGGGTGGATACACACACACACATACGTGTGCAGTAGTAAAGAAAAAGCCCTTTATTTCTTTTTGCTCTTGATGGCCATCAAAAGATTCGTGTGGGTGTGTGTATATATATATATACATACGTTGCGGTGTGTATATATATAGAACGGTCAGAACGTCTGTCTGCAAATTAGCGTTTTCGAGGAGATGAGTCCCTCTCAGTACTGCATATATATGGGGAAAAAGTTCGGCCGAGGTTCAAGGTGCTTTTGTGCACTCCGGCTTTTTTCGACGACCGAGGCAATTTTTTTTAACGAAAAAAAAAACGTTATTTATTCTCTCGTCGATGAATAAGCGAATAAATCCACGTGTGTATGAGTACGGACACAATCAAAATATTTAGCAGCAGCACAAAAGCTCGATTCGAAAAACGAGCGAAGAGGAAAAAGCTCTCGATTTAACCGCAAGAAAATGAGAGCTTTCTCTCTTGCAAAAATCGACGCAAACTCTGAAGGGACAAAAACGTACACACTCTCTCCAATTTCATCGATAGTAAAGGGTCGTCGCACACTTCTTCTCCTTTTTTTCCAAAGACATCACATCTCTCTTCCGGACGTAGTCTTCCACTGCAATATCGTCGCTCGCAAAGATATAGTTTTGAGATGTGCTTTATCGCAATAATAACAGAAGAAAAAGAAAAGTCTCGAGAGCAGTAGTATACGATCGGATGACGCGACAGCTGTAATTGAGACGAGATAGAGAGAGAGAGAGAAAAGATAAAATGAAGCGGACACTGAAAAAAAAAGTTGATAAGCCTAGGGGAGAAAACAAAAAATGAGCGGAGAGAATGATTCCACGGGATTATGCAGGGGATAACAATAGCAGCACGACGGAAAAGGTGTACAAGTATAACAAGATGAGCATACGATAAACAAAGCAAAAATGCGAGAGACGACCGTGTAATCTTACGGATTATGAGATAAAGGCGCAGGAAATTGAAATGATGCATCTGACCTTATAAAAATAGACACGAGCTTGCTAATTAATGTTTAGCTGAGTTAAAAGAAAAAAAAGAAGGATCGTTTACAAGCGGTGTGCAATTAATCGATGCCGGAAAAACAAAGAGTCGCCGGAAGGGATAAGAAAAGTATAAAATAAAACGAGGCTTTTGTTTCTTCCGCGCTATATAGCACGTGACATTCGGACGCCTCAGGGCGTATACCTCTACTGTGTGTCTCATCCGCGGAAAAAAAGAGTGTAGTACTTAGTAGTAGCCACAGAGTCTCTCTCTCTGTATAACCCTCTTCCTTTTAAAAATGTGCCACTTGTATAAACTTTTGCGTTTTACATTTCTCCTATCTCTCTTTCGCTGTGTATACGAGAGCGCACTTTATAATACATTGTACAAGTTTCTCTCTACTTCTATACTTCGAAGAGGGAATTAAAGATCGTTTCGCAATACTTTTTATTGCCGCGAGAATCACTTAGTTTTCACGCACTTTTGCGTATAAACGTAGTGGGGTCATGTGGTGATAATTTTTAAGATTAAATGTGACCTATATACAAGTTAATATTATCTTGAAGAAGCGAAACAGCCTTATGTCCAGTAATTTTTGTACATCTTACGTGACGTTTCTGGTGGGATTTGCTTTCAATTCGACTGAAACTTTTATATTAGCAGCGAGTAGTCAGACGTTTCATGTGGTGCTTCAAGAGAATAGATTTGCAGAACTTGTAGATTTTAGTAGTACAGATAACGATTTCTATTATTTTAACAAGCATTTATTTCATTGCTGTTCACTTTATAAATCAAATATAAAGTTTGCAATCGATCGATTTGAAATTTTTTAATTTTTGAAAAACTTGAAACATTAACTTGTTCATTGGGTAACTTGTCTCTATTGAGAAAACAACTTACATTTTTATTGCTTATCTACCTGTATTTCCTTCGACCAATGTTTGTTTCTTTTTTTTATTCCAGAAAATCAAAGTATAACTAAAGGTTACTCAAGACAAGTCATCTACAATAATGTTGTCGATCCTCAGAGGTTTGACATGCTTAGCTCTATTCTGCACTTGGAATTTCTTCATACTAACTCAAGATTCACCCATAAGAACTTTTTCAAAAAAGTGGAAAATACCGGAATGGAATAGCAGCATATTAGCATCAAAAATGGTCTATGGGGGAACGCATAATGATAAATATGGCAACTATTCATTGTATTCCATTTGCGGTCGAAAAGCATTAGATGAAAATGCTGATAATCGATGGGTTTGATGAAACTGACGTTTTTAAATTTTACTATTTCTTAAACGTGATGGTCTCAGAAAATGATCACAATGAATTTTGTTTCACATTGCGAGGACCAATGCGAAATTCTAACAACACTATGATAAATACGAGTTTATATTATAAATGGTGTATACCCAAGGAGTAGACTTTGTCAAATATTGATAAAAGGAACAATGCAGTGCATGTATCGACTAAATACCGAAACGTGTACAGTCAATAAATTTCCAAAACATACATTGTTAATGTGATTATTATTATCATACATCTCGAGAACCTTTTATGCATAGGTATAGTGATAATTTATTAATACATGTACAGCAAAGTAAGAAAGGCACATTTCCGTTTAAAAAATCGTCGTATATTTAGGTCCTTCTAATATCCATAAATCTGTCATCAGGCAGGAAAAGGATGAAAATGAGAGTATAAGAAAGAAATCTCGCCGAATATAAAAAAGCCTCCACTAAATTGTAGGTCAAAGATGATGATGCTTCTTCTATCTCTGCTCCGGCCCTTGTTAGCGGTATCTTTTACTACACAGTAGAGAGCCTGAGAATATAATTATACTCCCACTTACATCTTTTTTATTAAAAAAAATGAGAAAAAAAACTGCTAATAGAAGACTTCTAATCATCATCCGCATAAGAATCGGCAGCAGCATACTTAGATACATAGAATATCTATCTCGGGGGCGTCGAAAGAATAAGTTGTGGAGCGAGTCCAGTCGGGCGGATGGGCAGAGGGAGTAGCTAGCTAGCGGCCCGAATCGATCCGAAAGCTGGAAACTGTCTCTTCTCGTGCGGCGGCGTGTCGTCGTCGTCGTCGTCATTGAACGTGTATATATAAGCGCCAAAAAAAAGAGCGAAAATTTACACAGCTAACGTCAAAATAATTTGAATCTTGTAATTAATATAAATAAATATATATAGAAATATAGAGACACTCGGAGAGAGCTGGTCCATTGCGTAAGCGAGCGAGAGGCTATTAAAGCTGCGTCGAGAGGAAGGAAACGCATCGATCGACGTGTGCGCCCTTTGAGCCCGGGCTATACTCTGATGCTGCTGCTGGAGTGCCGACGAGCCGATAGCGAGACTAACGTGGTGACTATCGTCATGTCGACGCAACGACGAGGCTGTATACGGTGTTATAGGTTTATATACCGATTTCTAGAGATAATGCTCTTGTGCTGAGGTATAACGGGATTGTTACTGTTATTATTATTATTATTATAAATCAAAGGCCAAGGATTCTGAAAATTCATTGTCTTTATTTAATATATAGAGAGAATCATTCATCGCTCCACAGAGCGTACAATCGCTTTTTTTTTATCTGTACATTTCCATAGAAATATAATATTTATATATAGACAAACGTCGTCATCGAATGCGATGAATTTTTTAGTTTTTTTTTTTTAGTATACATAGTGTTTTCGAACGTCGACATAGAATCTTTTTTTTTTATGTACACACGGATTTCAAGAATCCATATAGGTTTTGTCGTTTGCGAAATAAGTATATCGAATCTATGGTTACAGTACAATACGAAGAACAATTGAATGATATGCATGACGATTTTTCTTTCTTACAATTCGAATTCGAAAATAGCGTCGATGAATATATAAAAAAAAACTGATATTACACACAGTCGTCCTAATTCTTTTGTATAAACACACACGAATATACATAAAATATAGACAAACCATCTCGAACAATCGCTGATTACCTATACTTATATCTACCCGCGAATTTGACTACCAAGATCCGCGATAGTGTTTTCCTCCTTGACCCAAAGACGGACGCCGTCGACCCTCGAATTCAATCAAGTCGCTTGGAACTGTAGTAAGTATATATATATACATACATATATAAGCTATATATACCTCTACTCGCGAGAGTCTATCCTGCACTATATATGCACCCTTTCTCCCGAAGTTGAGCGCAAGTGTGCTCGGATTCTCACAGTGCAGTGCTGTATTAGTCTCATATACGTATATACTTTCCTCGAGAGCGACTACCTCTTCCGAGAGAAAGACCAAAGATCTCTTGCGAGTTTCGCTTTTTAGGCTTCGAGGAGTTGACTGTGGGTCTATATATAGGTTGATTTTTATATAGACGACTCGTGCGCGCTTTTGTACGCTTGCGATGGAAATAAATAATTGCGGTGTGTGCGATGATTTTCTTTTTTTTGGACGAATTCTTATACAATTTGAGAACGCATGATTATCTGATGTATGATGCGGCTTTAGATCGTATTATAAAGTATTTGCTTATTTGATTTACGAGTACAATGGAAGAATCTTTTTTTATTGTATTTTTTTTTTGTTTTTTTATGTAAAGATTAAAAAGTATGATATTGTTGAGTTAGTATAATAATAATAATGCGGTTACATAAATGAAAGCTATTTCTTCTATTATTTGCTGTATAATATGCGAAATTATTAAATCCAAGCCATAATTACTCACTAATACTATATACCATACAGTGATTATATTGTGAAAATCGAGTAAAGGACCTATGGAAGCATGAATAACGTGGAAATTTAGGCCGTTTTATGAGATGACAGTATCTCCGTAATGTATCGTAAGAAAAATGATTAGACTATTTTTCATCGTCGAAATTTCGTGAGTTTGTTTAATAAAACATGGTCGTCGCAACTGCAGTGCAACTATAAATAATTTCCAAGTTTTTAAAAATACGACAGTTTATTTGTAAGTACAAAAAGCACAAATGGCTATACCTATAGCGAATCGAATATAAACATATAAAGATATACTCGTGTTACGAGTAAAAGAAGGAATATTAAGAAATATATTTTATATAAAAAAATTGAAACTTATATATTATATATAATTGTATTAAACTTTATAATGAACTATTTCGTATATAATATATTTTCAGTACCTTAGCTTTTTGTTTCAAGTTTTTTAGTCGAATAATTTATAAAATTTATACAATACAAAACATGCTCTCGCACGAGATTTGGGGATCGGGCGATTTTTTCAATAAATATAGGTATCTCACGGAAATAGCAATGTGTAGAAAAAATTATGATAATCATTATGGATCAAAAAAATAAATTAGAAATATCGAATCACGATTTA
The DNA here is from genome assembly GCA_900474305.1 of Cecidostiba fungosa. Classification (NCBI taxonomy): domain Eukaryota; kingdom Metazoa; phylum Arthropoda; class Insecta; order Hymenoptera; family Pteromalidae; genus Cecidostiba; species Cecidostiba fungosa. Next base: position 47,869 of record UCOJ01000316.1, on the reverse strand, counting down.
TTTTTCATCTCCGCTATCTATATAAGAAAGTCATGTTTAAACAATACCTATATATATTTGAAAAATAAAAAAGTAAGAAAATAGCAATTCGAGTAATAAGGTTACTAAAGTTTTCATTCTACAACTCATTCAACAGCACTGCACCGGTACTTGTTTAGTATAAGAAATCGATATCGGTGTTTTATGTTTTCATTTAAATGAAAAGTATATGAAATGATGAGTTTGAAATATTTTATTATTAAAATCGCGATTATTCTTCTAAATTATCGTTCATAATAAAAGGGCAATTCTTACAATTGAATACATTAAGTTCTATATATCAAATTGCGTTTTGTACTTTATTCACTCCGCCGTTTAACGGCATCTCACCTTTACATAGCTTTATCCGATAAAAGATTATCACAGAGTAATTGCAAAATTCTTATTCATCGCGAAATAAAAGTTGAATGAAATCTAAGTGGCTTATATGCTATGAAAAACTTTATAAATTAGTGCTGTCTTCCATGAGATCGAAACAGTAACACCGATATCGCTTCGAAAATATATTTCGAAAAATAAACCAATTCGTCTTAAATAATTATTTATCCCAATACTGTCATTCGTGTATATTCGTTTAAGACTAATAATACCATATATGACCAAGCGTAGAAAAAATATATCTTTTTTATACCATAATCTTCTGAATCATATACGATTACACTTATTAGTCATAAATAAATATGCTCAACTCCGAGTATTCGAACAAACATTTACTCAAAATCCATCAGTCTGTTTTTCAGTCCATTTTTTCACTCACGCAGTCATGATCCATCGTGAATCGCGCGTTCAAAATCTCTTAAAATATTAGATATAATACGTCTGAAAGTATATTAATGATATTGATGTTGATGAACATGTTGCTGCTGCTGCTGTTGCTGCAGCTGTTGCTGATGTAAATGCGGCGTCGGGCAATCGACGTTTGGCGAATTATCGACGTTCAGAAAGTTTTGCTGCTGCTGCTGCTGCTGTTCTTGTTGTTGTTTTTTCTCGTCGTCCTGCTGTTGTTGCTGATCGTAAGGTAACGATGGTGTCGTTGGAACGATACTGAGCAAACCTGAGGAAACGACTGAAATTTTATCTTTCGAGAAATACTTTTACTTTTTTTGCATATTCTTTCGATATTTCGGAATAACAGCTACGGATAATAATGAAGCTTATATATTGTGTTAGTAAGTCTGAACCAAAGCTCTTCATATGATCATATAGAGGTCGTATCGCATTATGAAAAGAATAAAAAGTTCCATAACCATAATTTCACCGAATACTTACCGATCGTCTCTCCTTTTAACGATACTCCTGTAAAAAATAAATCCAAGTATTAATCTCTACAGGCTTTTTCATGTGTAAGGACACTGAACGGAGTGCATAAGCGAGCAAGGTATAACAAAAATTTCTATTAGGTATACATATCCCTAAAAATGGAACTCTTTTATTTTTGAAGTCACGCAATTACCATTTACCAATTACGAAAGCAGACATTTAAAAAAGAAAGGAATCGAAACTGGAGAACTAGACTTTCAAATTGAGGTACATGAAAAGCCTGATTTATCAATTTTTTCACGAAATTCACGCATTCCTTTCCGCAGAATAGCTCATATATCCACAGATTATTTCAGAGAAACGCATACAGAGAGATATATCCAGCGACGATAAGTAAATACAGACACACACACACAATAACGCGTACACACATATATAATAGCACATGACGGCATCAGAAGCTTCCAGAGAGCTCTGTGGCCGGATAACTTACACATACCGTTGGCGTAATACTTGCTGAACTGCTGGTAGACCTGTTTCATGCGCTCGGCGTTGATGCGCGAGCTCTTGCTGTGGTTGACCATTGGCAACGCGTACTCCTTGCCGATTATGCATTTGGCGGCTCGTTGTATGCTCAGAGGTGCGTTCCAAGGCTCGTGGATGTAACGCGTTGGGAAGTTCTTCAGTACTGGCAGGTAACGCCTATATGTTTCGTTGTTCAGAAAACACAATATAGAGAGAGAGAGAGACTCACGCATAGAAAGGCATCATAAACGGCGATGATAATGCCCTGGATCATCGGCGAGGTTTTTTTCAATGATGAACGCGTATAATGTATGATTTGATGTGTTTTTGTTCGTTAAAATGTACAGAAATTAAAGACACGTATATTGTCCTTTTTTCAGTATTGTGAAAATTGCAAGAGTTGGCACTAATGACAATAAAAATTTTAACATTCCTTCACAAAGAAAGCAGCGTATTATGATCTATCAATTTATGCCATAAAATCCTTCCATGAAAAATATGTTAATTAAAAAAAAATTGATTTATAAATATTCATAATATTCTCAGTCTTACCGAATGTAGTCTCCGTTTGGATCAGCCTTTCTACCAAAACGCACGGGACAATAGCAGTGGAAAAACTGCTGGAAGAACGAGCTACACGAAAGCCACATCCACATCCCCGCGTTTATCGACCAGTCGGCGTCCAGCAGAAGCTCGTCGAATACCTTAGCAGAAAAATTAATGCATGAATTCAAATTGAAAAAAGAAGAAGAAGAAAACTTACTACAGCAATGATATTGAATGAAAGCTTTAATAAGCTAAAAAAAAAGTTGCACTCGGGTTTAGGCGCATAATATAAAATCTACAACTGAAATGAAATACACAGTGCGTCGTTTACGGCCACGCGAGAGCGCATAAAATCCTTACAGAGTAGAGAGAAAGAGACACATAAAAAATCTAGCAGCGAAACAGAGAGGGAGAGAGAGAAGCGGCGGCAGCAAAGTAAATCGCATTAAAAACAAGAAGAGAACTATCTCGGTGCTACAGGCCAACGGCCTGTATATTCATAACGGCATTACGAGCGTAAACTCGCAGTTGAATAAACCATATATTTGCAGAAAATTTTTGACGTTCATTATAATTGTGCCTCTCTCGCAACTGCGCTTGGTGATAAAAGCTTCTTTTTTTAAAAATATATATCTAAAATTATGAGAATAAAAGTGTGTATACTATATTGAAAACTCACCTTCTTACCCTCCTCCCACGAGATCCAGAGATCGCCTCTGGTGAGGAAACAGGCGACCGCGTGCCTGGCCAATTGGTGGATCCAGCCTTCCTCCCTCAACTGTGTCATTATCGCATCGATCCAGGGAAAGCCCGTCTGGCCCTACACATACATACCAACACACAGACAGAGAACCATATCAGATGGTTCAACGTTTCCTATCGTCTATATGTGCTACCGCCCACGCAACTCCGATATTCTTTGGAGTATAGTCTAGCAGACAATTTGGACGTGCCTTGTATATGTATACCTATATATGTAGGAGCTAGATACTGATCCAGACACGAAGATTGTTTCAATCTCGGGGACACGCACCGAGTGTGTAAGTAATAACGGTTTTTTTTTCGGCTCATGACGCGGCTGCTGATGTTGTTTTCGAAAACAAGAGTTATTTAATTTAATATTCTAGTCAGAAGAAAAGTTGATTCAAGATTTTTTTTTGTTTGTACCGAGGGATGTTTTATACTTTCTTTTTCAGTCTTGGAATTTTGTAATTCCAAACCCTTTTCTATATAGTCGGCTTTTATCGGTGGCTTTGAGCGAATTTTCGCTAAATTGCGCTTACAGAAAATCGCGTACTTTATAGTAAAGATATCGATGACAAAAAAAAAAAGAAAATTACAATGACAAGCAAAAACTCACGTTCGCCCACTTGGCAAAAGCCTCGACATTCTTGTCCCAAGGTATCTGCATGCATATGGGATTGCCGTGCATCCGATCGAAATTCGGATTATTCGTCGCGGCGCAGTAAAAAAATTCGCGCCAGAGTAACTGTCCGTGCAGCGACAGTGGCGGTATTGTTTTCTTTATCTGTAAAAAATCAGAATGTATATATAAATCAAATATCTTAAGGGGCTGCAAATTCCTTCTATTATCTCCAAAACTGTTTTATCGACCGTACACTGATTTTACTTATTCTAGTTTCAATTATTTTTAAGGATGCGTTTTATACTCTTACAGCAACTTCAAATTAAAAGTACAAGTGACTTTTTTATTTCATTCGAAAACTGTTATCAGTCGATAAAACAGTTTCAGGGGGTTGTAACTCAGTAGGTACATAGACCGACCTTTTTGTACAGGTCGGTAAGCTGGTAGTAGAACAGTCTCGTACTGAGGCATCCAAATCTCAGATAGGGCGATAGTCCGGTCTGGCTGGGTAAAAGCGACTGGGGCGTCATCTTCGGCCTGCCGAAGCTCGCAACCCAAGCTTTTCGCTCGAGATGCCGTTCTAGCCGGGCCAAAGCTTCACTCTCACCGCCTACCCACACCGGTGCCATCAGCCCCTCTGTATCAAAACCTGTATTATATACCGACAAAAACAAGCATTGTATAAGCCTCTAATATATAATTTTCGATTAATTATCTTCTATAGATTGAAAAATTATTACCGAGCTCTTCAAGAGTAGGGACACCAAAGAAGTCATCGTGATCTTCCTTAAGGGGTGTATAGGCACTGCCGATACAAGCAGCCGTAACCGTGGCCGCTGGACACTCGGGCGGGTCCATTCGGGCTATCACGTTCTGGAATTGGTGGTACGTCAGTGGAGGTATTCCGCCGTTCTTCCCGATTATCCTGTAATACACAGGTGAATCACGCAAATTTTAATCGGTTTTCCTGGAAGAAGGTTGGCGAAGCGAAAATCGAGGGGAAATAGGGAGATCATCGCCCGAGGCTATACAGCAAGCGTTACACCTGACTGAAGATCAGGAAAGCTTGTCAAGTCGAGAAACAAGCACTTTTTATTTGATATTTATACGGTTTCAGATGTAGATTCGTAGATACCGAAGGAATGTTTGTTCAGCCAACGATCGATAGGAAGTAGATAATGTCCAAGATTGGCAGGGCAAATATCCAAAGCCTTAAATCAAACGCGACTCGCCTCGTAAATGTGATCCTGATCACTCGAATTTTTGGCTCGACGTTGTCCTTACGATCACGTGACTCTCGACGTTCCTCGAACTAGTTTACTGAACTGATTGAATCTGTGTGTGTATATAGATAAACTACTATATCAATCGTAGAACAAAAAATTAATGCAAGATTTTATTATTATAACACCATAAACGTTTTTAAACGAAAGCTCGCTTCATTCGTCTTTTTTTTACTAGAGAGAATATGTTTTATTCGTCAGCAATTAAGCGGCTTTTTTAAATTCTTTTCAATTCAACTCACTCTCGACAGGCGGGCAAATGGAGTAGCGAGTTACTTCATAATTTCTATGTGCCGTATAGCCAAACGAATTTTTTATCGATCCCTCGCTCGTACAAACACGAGAACGACTCGTATAATTGCCAATAAAAAAATCACCAAATTTCTCGCGCCACTGCTAATTAATCAGCGTATATATATGTCTACTGGCACTATATGTATATACTAAAAAATTCAGAAATTAACGTAGATCTTACAGAAAAACGCAATGACGATCCGAAGAAACAGAAAATGTGAAGTCCCGAATGAAAAATTGCAAGCTTCGTCATAAATTATACAGGCGGCATACAAAAGCTCGCGGCTAGATAAAGCAAAACTCACTTAAAAGCCTTCACGCAAAATTTTCAATGGCCTAATTGTTTCGTGCGTCGGAGCGAAAGCTGTAGGACCACCAGCGGAGCATCTGCTCGCGGCAACGAAATTAAAGCGGACCACCGCGGTTGGGCGTGAATTATCGCATGCTAAAAAGCGCGCCGCGCCTAGAGTATAAACACTCGAGAGTCTGCAGCCACCATCACGCGAGTATATATATGCGCGGCTGCGAGAGACTTTTCTGTAAAAAAAAAAAAAAAAAAATGTATCCGATATATAGTATTTACGTATAGTCTTCGAAAAAGGTATAGATAGTAGTATAGCGAGTAAACTTAATAGGCCGTGAAAAAATAATTTCGCCTCATTTTTGTTTGGTTTAAAACCCGGGGATTACCAACTCGTATTTAATGCTCGAGGAAATTTTACTCAGCGTTGTGATACTGTATATTCAGATTCCGTCACCGCCGCTACGGTAATTTTACTTTATACCCTCTACCAGTGCCCTGTGTGTTAATTACAATATACTTGTTATCATTTTATTTATTATATCCCCTCGTTTTATATACAACTCAGCAATTAATAATAATATACATTATAATTGCAACGACGATATTTTATATATATCACAAGGCATAAATCAGCTCGTACGAGATTTTGCAAACAGCTCTCTCTCTCCGGCGATTTTTTAATTTGTTGATTCAGTTAGAATTCAGCGCCTGCGGAGCTTTATGAGGATTAAGCGGATTTTGTTTCTGGCAGGTTAAACGCCGGAGCTTTTTATATTTCCCGCGCGCGCTCGGAAAATCATTTATCTCACTTCATGCACGCAGCGTGAAAACTCATTTTTCGGTCTCGCATTGTACCCTCTCTTCGCGTTCTCTGTGTATATATATATATATATATATAGTATATACCTCCATACCTACACTTGATTTTTCCCTCGACGTCTTATTTCGTCGATGAAAAATGGGTCGCCGAGTGTGTGATCGACTGCGCTTTGCTTGATTTTTCATTGTGTGTGTGTGTGTGTGTGGAATATTTGTTATAATCATGATGATAATCTGATATTGACCGCGAAAGCTACTACTTTAATAAACCGAAAAGCTGCCGGTAATTAAAGTTCATCTCTGCGGTATTATTCAGCGCTTAATAATCTCCTGTGCTCTATAAAGATCGATAAGTCGACCTATTTTTCTATATACTCTTATATAATTATCAGAGGAATCAGAAACGCGCAATCCGATCAGACACCGATAATGTGAAAGTTTAAAATTATTTCATACAATACAAAAATAACTGTCCGCCATATAGCAATACGCAATCAGCAAGAGAAAAAATCTGGAATTTTCCCACTTTACGCTAATATTGTCCCACACACACATACACACACAGAGAGATAGCGCAGATTTTTTTTTTCAATTTCCTCCTCTATACCCGCAGCAATTCACTTTCGACCGTAGTCCTCGCATTTCGTATATCTATTTTTCTATATATATCCCGCAGTATATTCTGCTGCTCTTTTTCATATATTTATCTCCATTTTCCGGAGGCCGAACACTGTGTATGTACATATGTGTCGAGGCCACGTCAAAAGCACCTGCCGACCCTTATACACGTTGTGCATTTCCGGCTGCGTAATACATACACGAAAAACAGGCCACGATGACTTCGATGTATACAAGCTCGACTTTATATGTATGTGTGTGTGTGTGTCTGTTGTTTACTCGTGGGAGAAGCTTTCGTTTTATTTGTCATTTTATTGTCGACGCTCTCTCTCTCTCTCTCTTTTAGCGCGAATTGCGCGCATTGCTGCAGCAGCCGAGATCATTAAAAATAGCTTAGGTTTTGCGAGAGCTTGATAGTAATATTGATTTCTTTGCTGCTCTGTGTGTTGGCTGGTGTATTACGGAAGAGATTTGCCTGTTTTCGGAATCGCTGTGGTTAATGAATTTTTTAGATTTGTTTGTATAGTTATTAAAGAGATTTTGATCTATAGCTTTATACAGAACAGAACAATTTCACGTTTAATTTGAAACTTGATTTAAACAAGCTATATTATTAAACACCGCAATATAATAGGGACCTGAGAGAAGAATTAATTATTTTAGTCGCGTAATTCTGATAAATAACCAAAAATAATTATTCGTTCCAACATTTCTCCCCAATTAAAAAGAAAAGCTCACCATCGCAAAATCACAGCTTATCTTATAACACATTCCCGCGCGATATCTTGTCAGGATCGGTCCTTTTTACAGATTTACAACGGGCATATCCGCGAAGCGCGAATAAATTGAAATTCGAAAGCCGCGTGATGGCGTCAGACACGTGCTCTTGAAATTTATTTCGACGCTTCGAGCTTTGACAAAAAAAAAAGATAACGAACGCAAAAGCTCGGATCGATCTCGCTTGTCGTTCCAACTCTTTTTTTTCGGTCCTATAATACCAATATTTTTCGGTTAAATAAAATATTGTCACACTATACTTTTTAATTATTCATCCGCTAGTGTCACCGAACATATACTTATAAAAACTCAATGTTTTTCAATTAGACTCTTGCGCGCGATTCGTAAGGAAGCTCTTTCTCTATTCGAAAAAGAAAATAAGCCGCGCGCAATATTCTCTCTCGTCTCTCGCGCGCAAGACTTTTAATTACGTTTACAGATGCCGCGCTCTCAGGGCCCTAATAAGAATTTTCCGATTCAGCACTGCTTATTAATTCCCGACTCTTACATTTTCCAGAAGAGAATCTTAGAGTTTCGTTTCGCGGAAAAGTACAAAAAGAAAAGAAGCTTCGATCGGCCTCCGTTTCTATATAACAACAAACAAAAAGAGACAGCGAGTTGTATAAAAACAGATGCGCGTGCTAAAGTGTCTCGAATAAAGCAGCCGTCGACCTCGAGGTAAAAAATGCTTTTTTTTAATGAATCTCCGGAGAGAAAAAGAGTGTGTGTGTGCTTTAATTGCTTTCTCAGCGGTTATATCGTTTTATTGCCTTATAAATACAGTGACTTACTCGTCGAGCTTGTAGAGTGTGTGGGAGACCTTCTGGACAACGGTGATACCGAGTTCCTTGCAGAGAGTCGTGATGTTCTCGTCTCTTACACGGCCGTAAGGTTCGGGGTCTTCCTCGAAGGTGAGCGACGTCGTACCCCATTCTTTGAAGAGTTTTGGTAGCGCATCTGCCGGTTGACCTCTGATTACGAAGAGCCTCGAGTTCAACTGGTGTAATGACCGGTCGAGGTCCTCCAGACACTGGAGGAGAAACCTATGGAGTAATTATCACTGAATAATCTGAATAGACGTATCTTTTGTAAAGAGAAAAAATAGCGACTCACCTCCACTTATTAATGCTGACATTAGTGCTACCGGCGAACCAAGGGTCGAGTACAAAGACACACCTGAAAGTAGAAGCTCCTGCGAGTCCTTCTCTCAGCGATGGATTGTCGTGAAGCCTGAGACCTTTTCTGAACCAGTGGACGGTGTGTTTCTTACCGTCGCCTTGAAATGTAACTCCGTCGCTTTTTGTGTCATTGTTTACAAGTGGCGGCGCTTGTTGTTGGATTTGAGATTGTTGTTGCTGTTGTTGTTGTTGCTGTTGTTTCTGTTGCTGTAACTGCTTATGCGGCTGCTGATAGATATCAGCTCGACAACTAATCTCACAGCCGATGTCGTTACTTTGGCTACCCGTCATCTTGGGCGGTGGTCACGCGCCTGGCGCTTGCTATGTTTAAGGAGGTTTTGAAGAGTTAGTTGTTTGAGGGAGTTTTCGATTTGGATTTATTGTTATAACATCAAGCTGTTCTGATGATTACAATTGATTACATATTACACGTTGTGAATGAAAATAAGAAATTTTTTAAAAGTTGTCTGTATTATGTACTTCATAATTCAATTTCACGCACACTCTCTTGTATTGCTTCGAAGCTAAGAGTCTTAGCTTTTAAAAAGCTTGAACTAACTTCGCGCGGTTAATACTACTAAAAGTAAATGAATTTCGTGCATCGGAAAAAATTATTACTTCTACCAAGAATACAACACAGTTTACATATACTTACCAAGAGTAGTTATAAAAGAAGTATTAGGTGGCGTTCTCGTGATCGTTGTTTGACTCATCGGGATAATTTTAAATAGTATACTGACGATACCGCTACATATTTCGTATTCTCCACGTCGTTGATACAGTGTATTTATTGGAGCCGATTATCCGCCCATGTTGAGCTAAATCTGTAACAAGAAAACAGAACGAAAATCATGAGTAACTTCACACTAGGTATACCTATATAAACACTACTTTTCCAAAACGTTTCCCGCGCAATCTCTCATCAAAAGCACGACTATAAAGAAGTAGGTATACTCAGTAACCCAACCGCTATGAAATGAAAAAAAAAATCTACATCACCTACTAGTTCAACTTCATACACACTAGGCTCTCGCAAAAATTGCGTTAATTATCATCGAAGCGTAAAGCTCTCGTGACTCGCGCAAAAATTTCTCTCTCTAGCTGAATTTTTAATTTATCCCTCGGTCGTGTATATATATATGCAAGTATACGCGTGTTTACGCGGACTCTTTGGATGGATGACGGCGAGCTGATGAAAAGCCTCGCGTGTTCCTCCTTTCATCGCGAGCAGTTTTGTGTACACGCGCCTGTGACTCGTCCCAGGATGAAAAATGTAATATTACGGGGAAATTCTTTGGGGGATATAGATATACTGTATATAATGTATGAGCTTGCTTTCTGAGCGTCTGATGAAATTATGAAAAATCGGGGTTTTTTTTTATACTTTATTGTAAAAGTGTTCCAAGTTTGTGTGACGATCGATTGGGACTATTTGCAGAGAGGAGGATGACATACTGAGTGGAATGTAACGATTTTGTGCTTGTCTGTGGCAGGAATGGCCTCTTATCACTGATGTAATTCGAGTCTTTGCGGTTTGTAAGATACACACATATACACATCAGCAAGAAAATTGAAGTATCTTGATTTTTTGTGAGGATATCATAACGAAAATATTGTGCAATGCTGTATAAGAATGCTGCCTTTTTGAAAGGCTATACTTTTTATTTAATCCATTTGAATTTTGTATATACTTCAATATTATATGGCTTCAGTGTCGGATATATGTTAAAGGTTAAAAGATTCAAGGTACAGTTCAAAATCTACAATTTGATTATTCTAAAAATCTAATTAGTTCAATGTGTTTACGCACTGAAACACGATTACGTGGAAATGGAGTAAAAATTAAAGCATCGTTCTAAAAAAAATATCGTTGAATATTATTATTAGTCCAAACGGATCACCGACGTTCTAGAATTTTCTTCGACTTATTCCTCGTTCAATTGAAAAACGGTACATTATTATGTATTACTAAATCGAGAATGAATCATGCAAATAAAGTATTGAATTAACATTATGCAATATAAAACGAGGCATAAAATTATAAAGCGAGAAATTCCAATTGATGACTTTGACCGAGAAACAATATTTTGCATTTTTTCTGATTTATATTTGCACGATGAAAGATAAAACGCACGCCATTAATGGTAAAAAAAAAGAATCGCGTCTAATAAAAAATAAAAAATTAGTCCTTCAATGTCATGAACAAACATTGACCTTTCAAAATCCACTACACGCTGAAATCACACACAGTCTCAATAAAAATGCAAAAAAAAACACACTAGCAAAAATATATTGACAACTTAAATATCGCAATGTAGTACACAGTAGGATCACTTCTCAGGACAAAGTAAAGTAATTGCTCGACACAAACGTCGAGCAAAAGACGAAGAGCATCAGCGCTTCAGATAAGAAGTCGCGTATATATATATACATGTATGTATATAGTCTCCGATTACGCCATTACCGCACGTCGCTATTGCATAACGCGCAGTTGCAGTGTGTGCCTTCGCTATATATATATGTGCGCGAATTCTCCCGGAAATTTGCTTATTGCTGCGCAGAGCGCGCGCGACCTTTTTTTTAAAGAGGCCTTTATTGGCAATCAATCAAAGCTTTTGTCGATGCGGGTGGATTATTATTTGGAGGGATGACCGGGTGAAACTTGCGGTGAACCGGAATGTGTGTGATGCTGCGTTTGGAGTATAAATTCTCTTCCATAAGAAACACGATTCTTCCAAGTAAAAAAGAAAAGTACAATTCCAATAGGACATTCCGCAAATGTAGCCGAATCGACTCCATATGACGCAAGTGACGAATACATTTGAAGAGATAGAATTTTTTTACATTTCTTCTTTCTGATGAAGCTCGCATTCTTTTATAAATATAATTGAGCATCATAAGTACAATGAAAGCTTGGGTCTGATTTCGTTGAATTCGCGAAGAAAGCCGAAACCCCTATCGACTCGTCAGCTGTTATTTCTCCGTTTTTTTCTTCACACTTATGCAAAATTATTCCCGACATCGCTTCGTCGATTCACATTACCCACAAGTTTTATTACGTGTGTTTTTATAGTGTAGTTCTCAGATCGTCCGACTATACTATTACTCCTAGATTCTCGTCTATTTGAAAATAAAATTCCATCCCTGATTTTGACACTCTCTCGGACGATACGCTTCAAACAGCAATTCACATCCTATAAATACGAAATTCGTTATAACCAATTATTTACATCATCAAAGCGCGGTCAATATCGTCGAAATATACAATCGAGGCATTTTCAGCCGGAAAAATCAATTAAAACTCGCGCTCTCGTCGTGTTCCAATGATATATATATATAGGTATATAAAAGTCTTGACCCCGGCAGCTAAATGTGAATTCGCGGTTGCGTGATAAATTACCCCCCCCCTCCTGGTCTCAATTGGCTTCTCAATTCAGATGATAATACCGCACCGCTGCGCGAGCTCTCTTTAAGCCAGAAAGAGAGAAAGGCGCACATTGTGACGTTTCGGCGCGCCAATTACTGCCTTACAATGGTTATGTGGCAACATGGCGCCGGAAATTGTATTTTCGAATCGTTACGTGATTTCTTGATTTGCGTATAAAATAATCGCGATGTACATTCTTATTATACGTGAAATTATTATAGTGAAATTCGAATGATTTTTGGGTATATATATATTGATTGTATAAAGTATCGAAAGAAACGCGATAATAAGTCCAACTATCAGTGGAAACGTTAACAAGAAACGTGGATAATACATCAGAGGCGACTCGTTGGTAAACATGTGCGCACACGTGCAGACCAACGAGGGAGCTTTCCGAATATACTTTCGTTCTTCTCCGTTGTTATATATGCCTGTGTACAAAACGTCGCCGCCAGCTTTGCTCGATCTTTTCTAATGATATATATACATACTATTGTAATTATATAATTATGTAGGTATATGACGAAATCCCGAAGAAAAATGCACTTTAGGGGGTCCCAGCTTTTCTATCTTGTTTTGTATGTTCAAAAATGAATGAAATACAGGACAAATAGATATAGACTAAAAGATAATAAAAGTAGAGGTAAAAATCTTCAATTTGAAAAAAAAAATTCAGATTCATCCTATATCGCACTTTTTCCAGATGTCGTCATATATATATATATATACTATCATACATAATTACATTCTAAAGCGGTAAATTGGTGTATAAAGGCAGTTTTCATTCATTGTGCAAATTACATAATAAGGGGAAGCTTGTGTTCGATTGAATTACAGCAAAATAATGAGAAATGTAAATAATACACGTCCTCGGTATTATTGAGAGTAAGTGGAGCCTATTGTTAACAACAAAGTCGCGAGGCTGTATAATTGAATACTGGAGCTTATTGACTTGTAATCGCACGTGACACACATTTCTCGCAGCGTTAACATGCTTTATACCTGTATTGTATACACTATTTGAGATAATAGCGCGCATACGTGATGTATCTAAAAAAAACTCTGTCTACTGATTTGCCAGCCACTATATGTGCTTTCTCAAAAGAGGCATCAATTTCTCATAAATAGTATATTAAAACATGAAATAAAAGTTTTTAACAGTTTACTTAATGTTTGATTTGATTGATAATCAAAATAAAAACCTAACGTTAATTTCGATTTGTGCATATATACCTCCACAAAAAAAGTTCTTGTCGCTTTGAAAATTATAAAAATCAAGAGCAATGAAGAATGCGCCCACTTTGTAAATTCGCAGCATTAATAATCGCGTCAAAATTTAATTCATTGTTTCATTATTTGAGCAATTTGAGTAAACAAAAGCTGCAATAAGTCGAAGAAGCTATATTTGCGTGCGCAAATCGACAAGCCTATATAACCAATTAATTAAGGCTGCCACGTGAACCGTTACGTGCGGCAAAAATTGATGCGCACCATCACCTAATAATTAATATCGAGAAGGGTTAATTAGTTGCGTGAACCACTAACCACCACCTTGCGTATAGATTTACAGGTGCTTCGATTACGGACAAATTCAATTAATCTAAAATTAAATCTTGCTTTGTATACACAAATACCATATAACAATCTCAGCCAGACAAGACATTTTCATTCAACTTCCTCTTGTCGCGTATACTTAAATCACAATTATAGATCACCAGCACACAATAAACAAAAAATCATCACACACACATACACGTCGCAATAAAAGCGCTCGAGAGATCCTTCCAGAAGCTCCTTTGAATTTTTCAGTCGCGCGCGCGCACTGTAACGAGGAAAATAAAGAGCTGCTGCACGCACGCGCACCGATCGGCTGCTGCAACAACGACGAGAGAAACAATGAGAGCGCCGAGAACAAGCCGACTTTGAGTCGTATTTACGCGGGGATATATCGCGCGTTATCTAAGAGCTCTTTCTCTTTCAATGTAGACCCCCTCGTTTCAGGGGCTTCCTATGAATGCAAGGAGATTTTTTTTGGATGTTATTGATGCAGGCTGATTGAAATCGGGGATGATTTTTGGGAGATTTTAAAATTGTTATATTCTTTTTTTTATTGACTGTATAGCTGGTGTCTGTAACTGTAGAATGAATTGTAAATGATTATAAACTACAACGTATATAATTACACCAATTCCGGGTTCCGGTTGATTCGCTTCTGAAATCTGAATTTCATTATTATTCATTCGGTTCCTGTTTTTTAAATTTTGCTTTTATTAGAATTAATTGTACCGTTTTTATTTAATTATAACTGCATATAATCAATCAATTCGAGGTTTTAATCGAAAACACCGCACGCAAACGCTCGCATCATCAATATGCAGTAATCTACAAGCTAAACAGGTGAACAACTTTGAAAGCGTAATTTAAAGTTAATTTGGCCTTCAATATTCATAAATTCTTTCGGAAATTCATCAGTTCTGCTAAAGCTCGGAAATTACGGGCTGCTGAAAGTGATGAAATTTAAAAAAAGCTGCCTCAGTAAAGATTGTTTATTCAATGAATAAGCGATTATTGATTATATTTTTTGCAAATATGATATTTTCTATTTTTAGAAAATAAAATAAACTGCGTAGCAACTGTTTTTTGAAAACTAAATCATGTCCCTACAACAGCACCACATGTTATCTGGCGTCAAACCAACTACGTTGCGCACGTACTCGCAGATTTTTTTATTTTAAAAGTGTGATTATCCAAATTCTAAAAACGAGCTTTTTTGAAAACAAAATGAACTTTTACGATTCTCAATCAAATCGTTTTCTCATATTTTCGTTCAGACGACAATTCTCGAATCAAGATCACACATATACTTGCGCCGACAATGTACTTAAGTGAGAGAGTCTATAACGGTATCCATTTTGCGCTCGTATATATATAAACGCATAAAAAAAGTGTTGACTCAAGTTACGAGCATTATTACGTAAATTGATGAGCATAATAATACTCAAGTTTATAAAAGATTACACCGCATTTATGAAAATTACGCGATTTTCCCCTTTCAAATCCGGAGACAAAGTAGTTGCATATGTTGCGTCACGAATAATATTATTACCAGCTTCTTTGCTGTTCTCTCTCAATAATTTCAACCTAAAACAATCTCACATCAACAACGTCGTGCACTCGATCGAAATAAAAAATAATTAATAAACGAATATATAACTGAGAGACACACACACATACCTCCTTAATCGAAAAGAACAAAATCGATGTTAAGTCCTAATAGTCATCGAAAGCTCCTCAAGCACACGCACATCGGCACAAAGACACTCTTCGCTTCACAATATTTATAATAATAATACTATTCCAACAATGATATAATATAATCACACAAAATACACGACACAAAATAAATCAGACACTTGCACTCGCGAAATCGAGAAAATCGGCATCACATATACTAGGTACACACGAAAAGACATGAGAGCGCATACTGCGACTGTGTCAGTGAGCGAATCGTCGTGAGTATAGTAAGAGAGAGAGAAAGAGTATCGCGGCGACTGCGCGTCTAAAGCAAAGCAAATACACAGCGCAGGCCTTGGTACATACACAGCAGTTCTCTCTCTCTTTCAGCTCTCAACTCACCACGCCGCGTGCAACGTGACTTCAGAGCTGCGGCTCGACTCACGTGGCCGGTCACGTTGCACTCGCCGTGCAATGCAAGCCGAGGCCACGCGAGTTATACACCTAATATACTTATATATATATATATATAGGTATGTGTGTTATTTTTTTCTTCTCGTCGTCATTTTTATAAATTCGAATATGTAGGCTCTCGGATATGTAGTGTGTTTGTCAGGGAAAGGGAGCACGTGGAGGTATACGCGTGTATTATATATATATGGAATTTTTTATGGGTTGGAAGTTAGCTGGGTGAATACGGATCTTGGAATATTTGTGGGATCACGGCTTGGTTGGTGTAAGTAGATAGAGGACGAGTATATGGCAAGACGAGCTTCAAGATTGACTGATACTAAAAATTTTAGGGACACTAAATCTTTTTCGATGCGTGTATAGGCAAATTTGATTAGAACACTTTTTATTGACTTCGGTATGCCCAGTATATATAGGCGTCAGCCAAAAAATGAAACAATTTTTGAGCAATAAAACTTTCATCCACTCAATTTAGCGAGAGCTATATATCTTTCAGAGTAGTAAAAAGTTAAAAAATATAGCAATTGCGGCAGCAGTCATTTATGACGAATGAAAGAATCGATCGTATAAAAACAGAGCTTATATTTTTGAAGAAAATTCTAGTCAGCAGTATAATCATTATTCATGA
Source organism: Cecidostiba fungosa (assembly GCA_900474305.1). Lineage (NCBI taxonomy): Eukaryota > Metazoa > Arthropoda > Insecta > Hymenoptera > Pteromalidae > Cecidostiba > Cecidostiba fungosa. The sequence continues at coordinate 31,100 of UCOJ01000316.1, read as the reverse complement.
CCGATACTCGATTTTTCTCAGCTTATATGCCTCTATTACATTATTATTACCTCACACAAGGAAGCGTGTGTTACCGCAGCCAGGTATTACGGCGCTATATTACTCTTATCACTATCAGACTATGATTATAGGGTCCCAGTTGGGCATTTCCTTATTCCAGAGATTTTTCCCGACGACTTGAACTACTTTCCCTTTTCTCCGGGGCTTGGACTATCTCTTGTGCTTTCTCTATCCCGCGTGCACACACGCGTTTTTGCCATCTATTCACCGAGTGCTGCTCGGTGATGTAACTGAAATTTTTGTATTCTATTCCACCGTTGATCTTAGAAGCATTACGTTGTTGTTTCTTCCGGGTTGGCTGAATTGAATTTATGCTTGAAGTGTAACACCCTTTTCCATTGTGGTGACACACGTGTGTGCCTTTACTGGCATAATAAATTTGTTCTTCTTTTTTCTCCTGTTATAATCGTAACGCACGAAAAGAAATATAATTGGCATTTCTTGTATTAATGATACAGTAATGCGTAAGTAAAGGGTATAAGGTCGAGATTAAAATTTCAGATGTGTGTAGTTAATAAATTTATTGATTTTTTTCCTTGTGTCTGTAACAACTTTTGGAATATTTTTCATCGCTTTCTATTGCCGAAGACAAATCTAGTACTTCGTGATATTCTTTATATATATAATATACATATAAAATTAAATTTTTCTACGTCAATGTTGAGCGCAACCGGACATGAATCTCAAATTTTTCTTTTTTTTTTGTTTTTTCTCTTTCAATTTCTACATGGCGAGATAAATTCGTCTTATACAAAAATTCATTTATGTACATACAACTTAACCTTTGTGGGATATCATCTCTTTACGAGAACATCCTTCTTCCATAATATAACTGTTTCTCTTTCTAAAAAAAAAAAACGTCGATGTAACTCCTTTAAGAAAAATAGGTATTCTCTTTTACAAAGAAAAACAAATTATTTTTTTTTGTAAATAACGCGATGTGCAGAAATCATAATAACATACGCGACGTTATTATTTCTCCATTAATATACTTTATACTCTCTCTCTCTCTATATATATATATAATTTTTATCGTTAATGGAAGAAATTTAAGACTTCCATAGCCTTGTTCTTTTTATTTATAAATTAAACGTGTCGTTTATATAAAAAATCGTACGTTTACTTAGCAAAGATAGTGAAGGTATTTATAACACGCTTATACAATAATATATTATATATACTGATCTGTCGAATAGATCATTTTATTTCTTATTATATCTAAATTTATGTTACTTGTCTTAATCTAGGGCATTGCATACAATATTTGACAATAGTTTTTGAGCGGGGTTTCGTAGTATTATGATACTATACAGTTTTCATTTTCATGATCAACTCCCGCATCTCGTACACGCATTTCTCACTCTTCAAATCTTATATATATTTTTTTTACATTTTATCCGTTAGTACGGGTGCATCAAAAATCGGGCTGATGTTCTTTGACATTGGGGATTGCATACCCACATTAGCAGAAGTCGGTTTTCTATGTAAAGTTTCAAATATGCAGTTTCAACAGGATCTAATCGAAATGATTTCGTTTTTTAAACACTTATTTTCGATAACAGCCAAAACTTTTCAACGATGTAAATGTCGAAATCATTTATAATCGAGTTGCCATTGTAATCAAAGGTATACCAGGAGATACACATAGATATATAATACATACGTTTTTATTATAATCCTCAGTACTCAACTTTAAAAATGTATAGGCTATATAATACAGTACTGCTTATAAATTTGCAATTTATAAATTGATCGATTAAAAATATTTATTTTTATACAACTTTTCTCTAAAACAGAAGGACTTCCGTAATTTCACTTATAATAAAACATGGATAAAAACTATAGAATATAAAAAATACATTGTACTGCTTATGACTTTTAAAGTTCATTTGTAGATCTCAAAACGTTTGTTCAATTCTTCTTTCTTGCACAGATGACCGTTATTAATTTCAGCACAAAATTCACTCATACTTTTCACATTCTTTGCTTTTTGTTCCAATAAAACGAATGAGTAATATAGTATGAATTAAATTATAGCCGCAGCATCTACACCCTAATTGCTATTTTTACACATGATTAAATGTCTATCTATACCATATATAGCGACACTCGAAGTACAAAAATAATAAAATAAATTTATTTGTCAACTGTTGGAAATTTATCGTTTGCTTCTACATACATGACATAAGATGCGTTCGACCAAGTTCCAAGAGTCGCACTTTTTTATGCAGTCGTCTGTGTACACTAAGCGAAATCGGGGCAAAAATTCACTTTTTCCAACCCATTACAAGAAAAGAAAAATCATACATTATGCCCCGATATTTGCGCTTGAGCCATTATTATTATAGTTTTTTTTATACATAAAGGGATCGATAAAAGGTACATCGATCTATTGGCATTTTAAATAGAATGACGATACAAAATGAAATAATTATAACAAAGTTATACACAAGTGAAGTCATTCGTTTGCAAGCAATGAGACAATATTTTCCATGCTGTAAGATAAAGCAAATATGTAGCGTCAAGAATACTGCAAGCACCTAATGCAGAATGATACGTAAAAATGGCCATCTTTAAAGAAGTAATTTTTTACCGTTCATTTCAAGTTTTAAAATGAGCAATTTTTAGAGAGCGAATTCTAAAAAATTATTTTTATTTTTTTTTAAAAAGTATAGCGTTATCAATGTTAAAATAAATTAACATTGCTGGTAAGAATCTAAGGATTAACTATCTATAAAGAGTAAATGGTTGTCTAATTTTTTGTATGTACAAGCAAAACTAGTAATCTATGAAAATATTTCAAATGAAAACCTTATAACTTTATTCATGTAACTCTGTCTTCAATGATTTTATAACATTTTTTGTTAAATGTTGAAGCTAACACTGATTGAATGATCTGTAAGATAAAATAAAAATTTTCAAATTGACACAAGATATATGCATTTTTCAGTTATTTAAAAACAACACTTTTATTTCACAACCTTATTCATTTTTGCTTAATGAACTCTAAAAATATTGACGAGTCTAATAAGATATAAGAAATAAACGTATTAAAAATTACGAATAAATTCTAAAAAATGGCCATTTCCATAGCGCGACAGTGTGATAACGTGTACTACTTTTCTCATGCATATCGCACCACATTGGCTTTATTGACTCCTTTATGTTTTGCTTTGCTGCAACGATGGACGCGAGGAGTAATATATAAGCACACCTTAAACGGCAGGCGAGAATAGGACGATTTTCTGCTAATAGGTAAATAATAAACAAAGAAACGTTAGTTCTGGTTCACGCGAGTGTCTCTTAGATCGAAGAGACGAGAACTAGGAACAATTCTGCAGGATAACATCACTTGTATATGAAAAACGAAATTAGATTGAATTTTTCATTAGTGGTGTAACATTTAAAATTACTCAGAATACGATATAAATCATCAAATATATAGTTTTTCCATTAGATTTTAGGAAATGAGAATCAACTTCTACATTAAAGTTCAGATGGAATCAGTTTTTTTTCGGCAATACTCATTTTTTAACTATGCACCATTTTTTCTGACTAATCGTCATCTTTGAGGGTTATCTGAATGAGCTACATTAACGAACGACGCTTTGTTTGTGAACTTATGAATTCCGCATCTCTTTACCACTTTATCATTGTCTTTATGGCACTAAAGAAATACAATCGATTAAAGCACTTGATATTAACTAATTAACGTCAACAAAAATTATCATTTTATACCAAAAAAGTCTAAATTATGTTATGCTGATTTTTTTTAATACATATAAACCTCGTTGTAGTTTGCAAGTTGGTTGCGTCTTCGTTTTTCAAGCTTTTCAGTCAGAGGATCGTATGACGTTGATAATCGATGCTAAAAAAAATCTTATGGGAAGATCTGTACAATTAGCCATATTCTGGTTTATTAATCCAACTATCATTCGATCCTCTAGAAACCCTCAACGATCTTCATAAATTACCTCAAAATGTTCGTCCTGTCTACTACTAAGTTTCACAATCATTTCTCCAAAGAAAAAGAACGTCAGGAGCACCCTTTCCTCGGGAACTGACGCGCAAGGCCTTCTCACTTAATCAGAAACGAGCGAAGTCGTCCGGCGCGTCCCATGCTGATCCTAATGAGAATCTTGCGAGCCATTAACTGGTCCTACTTGACAGCGCGTTTCCGCGGCCTCTTCTCGTTGCTTTCCAGTTTGGACTTTTCTTCTTCATCATTGTTTTCGATCAACGGACTGGGGGCTCGAGCAGCACCGCGTCTCGTTCTACCTGCGACGCGCTCCATCGACTCGAACTGCGCCTGTAATTTAAGCGCAAGTTCGCGATCCTCGCGCTCCTGAGCTGCAAGACGCTCTAACCGTTCCTGCTCCTGCATTACTGCGACATCGTCGATTTCCTCGCTTACATTGAGTGAACTCTCAGCGGGTGTCGTTGATGGCGCCGGCAGTACTGGTTCTGCTACTTTTTTCTGCTTTTTGCTTTTACTTTTGCTCTTACTTTTACCCTTGGTTTTGGTGGTAGTTTTGGTGGATTTGCGAGATTTTTTGGGCGGCGAGGGTAAAACAGGAGGCGACAGTGACGGCTCGGGATTTGATCGGTCAAGCTCTGCTACTTCGTTCTCCTCTAGCTGTCTCTGTTCCTCACTGGCTTGAGATTGTCTTTGCTGATCAATTATTCTGTCTTCATCCTCGCTTTCAGTATCTTCGGTATACCTGGGTCGTTTCGCCGATCTAGCTGCCAACCTTTTGATTTGACTCGTTACCGTCGTGACCTTTTCTACTTTTGGCTTCTGTTTCACGACTGTAGTGGCTGTTTTCTTCGTTTTTGTCTGTTTGCGACCCTTTGTACTAGTCTTTTTGCTCTTGGCCTTGGTTATTACGGGCGCGACCTGCGTAAAATATGAAAATGAGTACATTGTGTAAGTGAAATAACGCTTCATTCAACTCAAATATTTTTGTGGTTCATCAAATTATAAAACTTGAACGCCAAAGTGCAGTTTTATATAACAAAAAGTTTTCCGTCGTATTCTGAATTATTGAGCGATTGTATTGTATATAGTACTATAGACAATTCAAGGTCAAACGAAGATAAATGGACTATTCCTTTCAGCTTCTGATTTTCATCTTCAGATTTTACTTTTCAAGTTTGAATAAAAGATTAGTATAATGATTATAATGAAAAATAATGAACGACTTCAATTATCGCAAGAGCTCATTTCAAATTAAAGTTAACGCTATGCATATAAAATTTAATGTCAATAATCTATACGATAACTATAAACAAATAAACAAAGTAGAACAAATACTAACAAGTTTAATCCAGTATATGTTAATAAACGTATAAATTACTAACCAGATTCATTGCACTTTGTACATTCTCGGTATTGCTAGCTGTCCTAGTAGTCTTTCTCCTCTTAATCCTCTCAGCTATGTTCTCTATAATAGCCATTTCGAAGACCGGACTTGGAGGCCTGTCCGGTTCTTGCTGTTTAGGCGCCAACTCCAGAGGATCGGGCGTCTGAGCCCGATTCGTCGACTTCTGCTCTTGCTGCTCGTCCTCGTCGTCGTCAAGCTCCACTAGTTCGATCGGTTCTTTTTTCGCTTTGTGCTTGTTGCCCAGCAACTGACCGTTCTTTTTACCAGTTCGCCTCGACTGCTGTTTGGTCGTACGTTCGTCTGGCTGTTCATCCAGGTTTAGCTTCTTACTGACCTTTGTGCCGTTGATAATCTTGCCGACGTTCTTTGTGTAATTTTTGTTTCTATCGAAGTCTACCTCGGAATTGCGCTCGTCAAGATCCTGCAGGGATTTTCCGGATTTCGAGGCGGCCCGCGCGTGGTCCCCTTTTCTTTCAGTCTTTTTGGTCTCTTGCTGTTGTTGGACGTTTGATGAATTCTTCTGTGATTTTTGTTGCTGCTTCGTTATTCCTGTATAAAGAACAAGTATGAAATGTAAGAAATATTTTCTAATTATAATTAAATTAATTAATTAACATGACCTGCACTAATACATTCAAATTTAAAACATGAATGTTTTATATTCATGCACAAACTTACTTTTAAAAGCACTCCAAGAGCAGCTAAACGCCTTTTTTAAACGAGTCGGAGTCGGAGGTTTTGGCACGGCATTAGAAACTTTTTTCAGTTTAGGCACTACCCTAATCAATTTTGGATCGACTTGCCGCCCATCTAAAACATGAAATTTTTATTTAATATCGATTGTAATCACACTCCATCAAGATGCTTGTTTTTTTATTTTATTGACCTGATGTTTGTCGTAAAGGCGTTCGTGGCAGAGCTTTGATTGGTTTAAAGTGATGAATTTCCTGATTTATGCTATCATGACTCCCTGCACTTTCAGCGCTTCCAATCCTTTCTTCACCCTCCACAGTTGTCACGCAGACTTCAATGCCTAATTTCTTCTTGTTACTACTAACAACATCACTGGGTACATGCAGTTCCTCTTTGCTCTGTAGTCCATAGATCTTTGAAGTTGATCCAACAATTTCTCCCTGAAAGAATATACTAATAAGTAACAAATTTCATTTATCAAATAGTTAACTTAAGCACAAGTTTTTTTACCAGTGCTGCTTGATAAGTTGCACTGTTAGGCTGGCTTCCTCTACTCTGATGCGTTACAACTCTGGTAACGGCATTGTGTATTGGCACTGGTTTCTGGGAACTGAAGGTCTCCTTAGAATCCTTCTGAACATTAGTCGCGCTAGACTTTACACTGGACGAATGCCTCCGTATTTTAGATATCAAAGCTGCGTTTAGTTTTCTCGAATCATTCTGCTCCTTTGACTTAACTGACATCTTTTGATTGCTCGCCGACTTTGATTGATTAGCATTTGTGCTGGCATTGACATTTGGCCTGTTTGAGTTGACAACCGTCGTGGATTTACTGGAGCGTTGAGGTTTGTCATTGATCTTGTCAATGACCTCTTGCTTGGCTAATGTTTTGGCCAATAACTGGTCCTGGGCTAATTGCACCAATCTTTCCTGCTCTTGTTCTTCCTGGATTTTCCTTATAATCGCCTCGCTGGCCAATCTATCTCTTTCCCTCTGTCGCCTCATTTCCTCTTCGACCATTTGTAGTTGAACTTCATATTCCCTCCTTATCTCTCCGGGTGCGCTGATTTGCTTCTTTGCTGGGTATTCTTGAATAAGAGAAAGAGAAAATATCAGCAAAAGTCGCTAAAAACGCTTTCAAACTCACAGCTACTCTCACAGTCACAAAACGCCAGAGGCATGAGGAGCTATCCAAAAGAGAAGACTCAAACACACACACACACAGAGCAGGCAGTCCAAAAAAAGGCCACATCAAAGAAAACAAGCATCAGGCATCATGAGTCTTCTCTTGCTTGGGCCAAAACATACAGGGCTAACCAACAAATCCTGAATCTCACTGCACCGTACGACCGACCTACAGGTTGATCCGCCGAAAAAGAGAAACTCACTTTCCGCGAAGAGTGAGGTTATCTATTGTTTATTTATCCACCTGAATCGCGTTACACAGTCGATGAAGGGGGGGTCCCGTGTATTATCGCGAAGTATAGGTATAAACGACGCAAAGCATATATCCGTCTATCTCTCTCTCTCCCGCGCCGTCCAAACACAGACACACACACACACCCACACATAAGAAGCAAAGTGAGCGCGAGTACAATATTATGGAGCAGCGCCAAACACACAGTAGATAGAGAGGACATGATCGCTATTAGGTATACTATACTCACCAGCAGCCAAGTCGAGGTCCGGCGCGTCGTGCGCGAGTCCTAGCTCCTGGGGGAAGCTGCGCCTGATGAGTTGCCAGAGCTCGTCGTTAACAAGGCTGTCCTGTCTATTGGTGGCAGTACGAAGCCAAGAGCCGACCCTCTGTCTGCAAAGCGGGCAGCTGAGATTACTATGCTCGACTGTACCGCGAAGGCAACTCAGACAGAGGTTATGGGCACAGGGTAGGGTGACCGGCTCCCGCAACAGTGAGCGACACACCGGGCAAATGAGCTCGCGTAACTTTGGCTGCTGCTGTTGTTGTTGTTGCTGATGCTGCTGTGGCTCTTCGCTACTGGTACTACCACTACTGGTACTACTCTTTGACGATACCGCGGCCAGCCGCTCGAATAGCTTCGACGACCTTTTCAAATACGTCGCCATTTTCTTCTCGCGCTCTCGGCCACAGCTAGCGATATCCGCCGCTCACGCTGTACCTTATAGCTGTGTGTGTCTCGTCTCAGACGTGTATACATGTATCTCTTTCTCTCTCTCGTGTTTCACGCTACTAGCGTACTACGGCACTACTACTATACGTGTTTTCGCTCCGGCGTACTGTGACGTACATAAGGTGTGTTCACGTGATCTGTTACGTCACGTATCTTTTCGCGCGAATATTCAAAAGAATAATTTTTTTTTTGTTTTTGAAACGTTTTAGAAAAGGCATATAATTAATAAAAGAACGCTTTGAAAGAATGAACACGATTTGGGGGTTCTAGAATTTAACTGCTTAAAAGTATTTTTTTCCAGTGGGCTGACAACGTCCAGTCCTATATTTATAATTTTAATTATATTTGTTTGTAATTTAAAAACGTTATTAATTCAATTGCAGGTAATTATTAATTATAATGGATGCCTGTGATTACTCTTTAAATTAAATGAGGAAAACCAATAGCCGAAGGTAAAATTAATCTCAAAGTGTATAATTAGCCCTTAACTAATGCTAATCGAGTAATCCCTGAGGATCGAAAGTATTATTACAAAGTTTATTATTATACAATTATTTTACAATGTTACAAACAAAAATACACGTAGAAAGTAATATATAAAACTCATGAAGTAACAATAATATATAGTCAATAGTATGTATACTTTTGCAAAATACAAGCCATTTTCATGTTAACATTATAGTACAAACTTCTTTCCAATAACATTGCATATTGATTTATCGCTACTCCTTACGACGTGAACTAACTATTACGAATGCATGACGTCGATACTCGCGTCTAAATCGAGACATAAAACATCCACAATATTTTTACCGCATAAAATATACACAAATCTAAAAAAAATTTAACAAAAGCAAAATTCACATAGTGAGACCAAGAAGAAGATCAAGACGTAGCTTAAAAATACATAATAAAAAAAAATGTCAACAACAAAGTACATATATCAATCCTCGAAATCATCCATGACGAATTTAAGCCCGGTCCCCTTGAGATTCCGTTCCGTCCACTCGTCGAATTTGCGCGACAAGTCGTCGGACATGTAGTGACGCCAGTCACCGACTTTACCCTTACGAATGAATTTGGTGTTCGGGTCACTGGGACATACGTTCTTCTGAGCGAGTACCTGCTCGTAATTCACCGAAGGGTTGGCTGCCATTTTTGGAAAAGACAAGTGGTCGCTCAACTGGATTATCTGCTCGTCTGTTAGCTTCTTTTTCAGGAATTTCGCGGTCTTTCTTATGGCTCCTTCTTGGTCCTTTTGAAAGAAGAAATTGTGACGTTTTTTACCTATACCTAATCTGTTTATATAAAAGTTAAAAACTTACTTTCTTCATTTCTTCGTATGTCAGGAAAAGGATGTTTTCTTGGTGACGACGTTCCCAAAATGGTAAAACGTGCTTCCAAAATGGCCCCGGTGGTGCTAAAATTAACGATCGATCAATCGAATATGCTCTCCTTTATTTAAAAAAATAGAATACTCACCGTTGTCTGCCACCATTAATTCGGCAAACTCCTCGAACGAGCAGCTCAAATCGTGGAACAATCTGCAGTAGTGGTAGAAACTCACGCACATGTCTTTCGGATTTCTCGCGATGTAGATCATCTAAAAACATTGTTCGATTACATCAATATACCTAAAGCGTTCCTCCTGACAAACTTTCAATTTTTTTAACAAAAAAAGCGCTATAATTACATGAAACAGGATATACCTATATATCTATATACGCCGAGGAATAAAACAGCGCGTTCAATTTGTGTGTATTACATAAAGTTAAAAAATATATGATATCGCGCTGGCGCGTAAATGAGGATCGAGTGAGAGAGAGAGAGAGAGAAGTGAAAGTAATCGGAAATAAGTAATACCTTTGGTTTCTTCTCGACAAGTTGCTTTGGAAGTAAATCGAGCGGCAAATGAGTTTTTATATACCGTGGACTTGGCAACTTCTCGACCGTCTCAACGGATTCGCCCAGTTTTGCAAACCACTCGACGAACGAGCCGTTAACCATCAAAGCCGACGATCTAGAACGTGAAATTCGTTATTATATTATGGTACATTTGATACAGTATACGGATGATTAGACCAAAAAAAAAAAAAAAATTACTCTAAAAGTGGACTCCGCAGTACAAAGTGGGTCTTTCGAGCTTCCTCGAAGTTCAGGTCGTTTCCAATGAGCCACGCCATTTCTTGCACCCAGTGGCTCCCTGTTTTTGGAAACGAATTTTATGTATAGCCATTATAATAAATTAAAAAATCAACAACAACACTCACCGGTTCTCGGATAAGAAACAAGCCAGACATCGTTCTCCCTTATCTCAAGATCCCTAATCCTCGGGCCAATAAAAACATACTGTGGCGGCAGCAGACAATTGCCAGGTTTGACCCTGAGAAAGCTGTACTTCACTCCGAACATCTTGTCCAGCTTTTGGCCCAGCGAACCTTCGACCGTCGTGTAGGAAATCGCCATCACAACACAGAAGAAGAAGAATAAAAACAATTGGAAAATAAAAAAGAAAGTCCAGGTAGTGTAGCAATAGCAACTGCACTCGATGCTAATGGCACGAAGATACGCGACGGAATGACCGACTCGGACGTCGCTGCATCTTTTCACTCGGGGCCGGTGTGTCTTTCTTTTTTCTTTTCTCCTTCTTTATGAGCGCAACTGCACACGCATGTGTGTGCAACTTTCTTCGATCGGCGGTATAAATATATATAGATATATACATATACGTGCGAGAGAGCGACTATACTGATCTGATTTTTCGTACCATGTCTCTCTCTCTCTCTCCTTCCATGTGCATTCGGTTATCGAATTGTGTATAGGGATATTTTAGCTGCGCGGCTTCGAAAGCGCCTGTATGAATTTTGCCGTTGCTGCAGCGGTGAAGTGTGATTTTTTGCAAAATGATCTATGTTGTGATTTGTTGTAAGAACGTCTTTTTAAAGTTGTTGCAGTGTTATGTCGTGTCGAGGGTGTCGAGGTTTATTGGAGTAAGTATTAGCATGTAATAACGATCTATACTATACATATGGTTTGAGCTTCTTAAAAAATTAACCCATTTGTTGTTAAATTTGATCGAGTATAACACGATCTATTTCGGATTACGTTGTATATACGCATGTCTTATACAATTCTAGTTAACCGTATATAGCATAATGGATATGCGCTTCCTGGATTGTTTAATCGACTCGCCGCTCATTTTTCTCTCGACTTTCCCTGCGGTAATGAGTTGGATGCCAGAAGATGTGCATAAACGAGAATTGTGTAACAGCTGCAGCTGTAACGTTTTATTCGTTATTATCCGATAATCGCGATTAATTACGTTATTCTGAGATGACTCAATAATTTTTTTCTATATACAAAAGATCAGTTTATAAAACTTTGTCATTCATGTATATCCCCCGGTGTTTCCAGATATATATATATACGTATCCCGCACGTCATAATTTTTCTAATATAGATATACTTCGCTATATATATACATAATATTGCACTTTCTCCATGACGTAATTTTCCAACTATTTTTAGCGTTATACATGCGTATATTATATTACCATGACGTAGCCGCGCATATTCTTTATATTTATAACTACAAGCAAAAGTGCGCGCCTCGTAGTTTCCTCCTTAAAAATCATTCAATATCTCACACCCACACATAATACACCAAATAAATACACATTCTCTCCAGTCATCCATTCAAGAAAAGCCTACACCTACAACCTCACCTATAACACAACGATCAAAAGTGTCGAAGCTTATCCAGTACAATACACACACACACACACACACACACACACACACAAGTCCTATAATCGTCACGCGCGTCGGCTGATTATTAAAGCGGGAAAGTGTAAACAGTCTGCAGCGCGCAATTACTCTTGGCGCGAACTTTCAGCGCAGCAGTATAGTGCGGAAGTTTCACTCCAGTGGTGAAAGTGGAACCAGTAACTCTCGGTGTGTGTGTGTGTATTCTCCCCCACTTTTCGATCTTTCTTCTTTCTCCTCGTGCTGCTGCTGCTGCTGCATCAAAAGCCACACGAGAGATACATACTATAGTCGCGCGCGAACAACTCGCAGAAATTGCATCTGTGTATAAACCACGCGATCGAGAGCGACTGTTGCAGAGAAGCGCGTGTATAGCCGAAACTTTCGATGCTATATCAACGAGGTTAAGTATGGTGAGAGAATATTTCTGTATGTATACTCTGGTGGCTGGCTGCTGCGTGAGATGCTTGTTATTATGATCTTTTTTTTGTATACTGGGCTGTTATATATATATATATATACATGTATATATATATAGGTATATTTAATGAGCGTGGATTTTTTCTGCACAGCGGGCTTTCGCTTTCAGGAGAGATTCTGAATGATGGCTTGTTGAGTTGTGTATTACTTATATGGTTTTTGGTGAGGAATTTTATTTATAGAAATATTTTTGATAAAGATTCGCACTTTCATTTTTATATATAGTGTCTTGATGAAAATTTTAATTTAAAAAATGCGCGCACAAACTGCTGCATGGCTGCGAGACGAGTCTGCGAAACATTTTATTCGATTTGTATTATTTAGGTGTTGACCTAGTTTCTCTGTTTTGAAAGTCAAGATTGTATTAGAAAATCGATAAACCAGTTATTGCAAGTATAGCGACTAATTGATTATAATGCGCTTTGGTGGTTTATAAACATTTTCTTCAACTTTACAGAGGCGGTTAAGAATTAGTAAACTAATATAATAATAGAGGCCATCAATGTTTTAGTTGCATAAAAAAATACAATTTTTACTCGTATATAATACTTACTTAACAGTACATCACTTATATATTATAAATATGCGTTTAGTTTGCGTTATTTATGATTCAAAGATAAAAATTATCGATTATTAGGTATATTAAATGCACAAGCGGCTGTGAAACGCATTACCTAGACTTAATTTTTCCCGGCTTCAACTAAGTATAATATTAGGTATACTTTAGCTCATTTTCTAAAACTTCAAAAACACACTATTTGAACTTTTTACTAAAAAAACCCTGATAAAGAATATTGTATACCACATAAAAAATTTAAATACTTTAAGTATATTGCACATTGAAAAAAACCTGTTTTACTCAAATATATCGCGCTTTCATCTTTTAATGAGATTTGATTAGGTTTCTTGTTTTGGATTGAAAGAACAAAATGTACTGCACTTTATCGAAAACGTGAGCAATAATAATGTTTACAAATTTCGCTATCTTCATCGAATGTCTTTTTTACCGATACAGAATTAGTCATCATCAATCCTATAATCGTCAATGGTTATTTTTAAAACAAAATTCAAACAAGCGAGAAAAGCGCGCGAACACCACGTGACCAGTGTCGCACGAGATCACGTGGTCCACTTTTCAAACCCACACAAAGAACCTAACCTTCACATATACGCTCGCTCCCATTTCGTTATATATATCTATATACTCTTGCAGCTTCTCTCGTGATATCCTATAAGTAGTATGCTATACGTATACACGAAAAAAAAATACAATGCCGCAGTGCCAGCTGTTTGTCTTCGTCAATTAATCTTCGATGACCGCGCGAAGCAATAACAAAATTCGCGCAGCATTTACATATTTCTTTATCTCTTAGTCTTTTTACGCCTGCGCCAATTACTTATTCCTTCCTTCTTCTCTCTCCGCAATTTTTTCGCCTGCGTGCGTGCGTACAAACATATATAGGTATATACCTACACAATAATATATACATATATATAGTCAAGCGCTGCGAGCTGGAAAAATCGCGGGGGAGAGAGAGCGCGAGTAAGTACCTATAGCGTGAAAAAGAAAATCGCGCAGCAGCAGTAGGTAGTGGTAGATGGTTGGACTACGGGTGCGACTCCGACGCTCTACGCGAGTATAGACCCATATTTATTGGACGTCGAGGAGAGAGCAAGAGATAATACAATAAAGAGAGACTCGCGACGTGTGTGTTTCTCCATGTATACAACAGCGCGTAGCTCGCCATCATCATCAGTAACATACAATAATCGTCGGGAGAGCAAGTGCAGTAGTAGTGCATCTGTTGTTTTGTGCAGCAGCAGCAGCAGCAGCAGCAGCAGAGGAAGAAAAGCCATGTCGAGAAGAGTCTGATAAATATATAAAAACGACGAGACGAGCCATGGAGCGGGTTAGCAGCAGCATCAGCTTCTGAGGATCACACACGAAAAGTAAAATAGAAGGTTAGAATCGCCGCGCGTGCACTCCTTTGTCTAATAATAAACAGGCGTGTGCTGCATCCGTGCACACCTCGGAATATCTCTCTCGATGCAACATATAGATATTATGATGATGCTTTGCGTATATATACTACACACCGTCGTGTGCGCGCGTCCCTTATTGCGCGCTCCACCTTTTTGGCCATTCTAATAGGATTCTAATGAAACCCGCAAGAGAGAAGCGACGACGACCGAGAGCGCGAGCGACACGTATTATAGCGGGATTAGTAGTAATAGTACAGCCGCGTTCCGCGACGATGACGACCCGTTTGCTGCTGATGCAGTTGCGAATCTAATAAGGTATATAACATATATTTTATACTTATAAACGACAGCTCGAGGATACATATATCGTTCAGGGCGAGGACCTTCGCGGGTTTTTGTGGTGCCTGTACTTTAAATCCCCGGCCGAACGTTTGCGAACGATCAGTGTGAGTTCAGGCTTTGTTTTCCAAGGAGGAGAGAAGATAATATTCTTGTTGTTTGGCTGTAGCGGCTTTGCCCCGCGCGCGGGGTCAGTGTCCGGTGACTGGAGAATCGTCGCTTTCGGTAAAAATATAATTATTCTCTACTGTGGCATTTGTAATTTTTAAATTCACTGGCTGTGTATACCTCCGCTGGTTTATTGATTTCGAGTGAGACAGTTGAGCGCATCATCGCCCGCGAACTGCTTATTATATTTAGACAAAAATATACACATTATACGCACTTGTCTCTCTGCTGCTGGAATTTATTTGGTTATTCTCAGATGTTTTTTTTGCAAATGTTTGATGAATGAAAGCTCTGTTTTGTTATTTTTACACATCTCGAAAAATTTCTGTACTTTTCCATGTCAGACTTGCTTCTTTGAGCTGCGATGTGTTTTTGGAGCACACAGCCAGTCGGTAGTCGAATTAAAATGAGTTGCTGGCTTATGGGCTACATCGAGTTCGTTCAATCAATACTTTGTATTCATTAGCTAATTTCATTTTCTGTGCCTGTGATTGCAATCTGACATGTGCTGTACTCTTTGTATGCTAATGATATCCTATATTTTATACAAGCCTATGTCGCATGCATTTGCATTTCATTGACAAAATAAAGCTCTATTGTACATGGTAAAATTTGTTGGTTGCTAAGAGTGGAGAACTTTTCATTTTGTATTTTACCATTATATTTTCCTATTCTCCAAATATGTGTCATAAAAAGACTGTGCTATACTTCGCTCCAATGTCAGGAGCTTTTCAAACAGTTATGTCACATGGTAAACAGAGTTATTAAATGCTATTGCCAGTTTGAAAAAAGTTGACTTGCATAAAATATTGCCTTGCCATACTAACATCTCAATTCTAAAAATACTAAAAAAAAGAAATAACTGGGAATTACATTGTAGAAAATATTGATTTGTTTCAACTTTTTATTGTCAAAGTTATGAAAGTTACTTCTAGGAAACCATGCACCTGTTTCTCATATTTTACTCTGAAAATGAGTGCATGATTGATATAACACAACGCAACAGAGAAATAAAACAAATGAGACTATGTTTCCTTGTTTAAAGTATTGGAGTTTGAATCATTTGCGCAACCACACACACAATGACTTTTCAATGTTGCACAAAATTGATTTTTTAGCTTTCCAACCCACAACAGGAACTCAACTTTCTATTCTGAGTGCGCTTTAAAAATATTCCTGGATTCCTCTGACGCCATGACCGATGCCAAAAATTTCACCAGCTTAATGATGAAAAATTATTCGCACAAGCAACACCAAGATCAACCTCTTTTGTTTGATTTGGCTTTCAACATGCATCAAGCATTAAATCAGTAATTACAAAACGTCCCAACTATCATTGAATTTAAAATCAGCTAAAATTGTCACAGACAGAGACAAGTAAGTCCTCAGTCAGTCAACTAGCTGCCAAAAGCGCAGTTTGATGAATGATCAAATCCAAACGCCTACTTAGCGTTGATTGAACGCGAGATATGCGTACTTCAAACTGCCAGAGAGGGAACTCACCACTTCGAATTTCAAGCAGGGCAAGTCCTCCTGCGTCATCCAAAAGAAATAATCAATCCCTCGGTTTTCCCACACGCTGTAAGCGCGCATTCCGCCCTGAAACCTCTTACAAGGATCTCTCGCGCGCGCAACATCGACGGCGCTTATCTGCCGCGCGCGAGGCGCGCACTTTTAATTTCGCCTCCTCTTTGTTGCGGCGGCGCAGAGATGCATATAGGTGCGCACCGCCGTCGTCTCAGGGTCAGTCCCTTAATCGGAACTCGGAAGAGCGGCGGCGCGCCGCCTCTCTCTCTCCGACGTGCGGACGGACAGTCGAGTCGAAGCATTCGGTCGACCGGGTCGAAAGCAGCTGCCATACCGAATGCACTCGCGCACCGTCAGTCTCTTTCTTTTTGTTTTCCTTATGTTGCTTTGATCACCCTTTGTTATAAGTGTGCGTCTCTGTCCTGTGCTTCCTTATGTTGATTGTGCCCAAAGTACGACTTCCCCTTTGCGCTGCAGGTGAGTGACTCACCAGACTCTCTCTCTCTCTCTCTCTGCATCTACGTAAACGTGATTCAGGATTTTCGTGCGTTTAATTCATTGTATATGTGCGTACGTTCTTAGTGGAGAATCGAGCTTTTTTTCGGCGCTTTCTGTGATGTCATTGTGCGTAATGATGGATAGGTGTGAATTCGTTGCTTTGTTGCTGTGATCTGATTGATGACGCGATTTTATTTTGTGCTAGATTGATTGAGTCAATACTATTTCAGTTGAATTCCTTATTCGGGTTCATTAATGAATTGTGGTCTGGGAAAGATACGCATGCTAAAAGTTTCAATCAGTGCGCCGCCATGAATCACTTCATTGATAAGCTGTTGTGACACTTTTAATATAGACTTGAACGCTATTGAACTTATCGGCTGTTGTGAGTGTTTTAAAAATATCCTTTGTTGTTTTCAATAACTTTGTACTTTATGCTCATTTACAAATAACTTTTATTAAATGTAACATTTTTATTTTGTTCAGCAAATAATGTTTTAAATCCTATCAAAACAAGTACCAGTACTGTATTTCCAAGCTAAGAACCTATAGAGAATGAACTTCATCTTAAGTAATCAATGTTTCTATAATTAAAGTTCATATATATATGATCCACATTGTTACAGTATGATAAGTCTCATGACACATGAATACACGCTGAGCTTCTCAGACCAGTTTCAGTATTTGTGAATAATGAATATTTTCAGTGCACTTACATTTTTCGTTGAAAACTTCATCTGCCTTTTATATGATTATTCTGTAAGCTTTTGGTTTTCTGACATTGAACTTATCTCTATAGCTCAAAAGTATTTTTGAATGATCTTGCAATGCTTTGAAATCTACCTTCATTTATTCAATGATTGACTTTGAAGTCTGTTTCATTTAAACTATTTTTCATTTCCTGAATCAATTTATTGATCCACTATGGAATATTTTTTTAATAATGGTTCAACTATAGAAAAAAAAGCAATTACATAAACTGTATGCATACTTTTGTACTCTATCATAAGTGGAATTTTTGATGATGCAATTAACTTACATTTTCATTATTAACAATACATAATTAATCAATAATTTTTAAAAGAGATTAGGCATGTTTCAAACAGTATAGTATTGAAGAATTTTGGAGTAATTTTTTGTGAACTGAGTTTAAATAATTGTGTTTTGTTAAAAATATACAAATTACTATTTTTTATTTTCCAGAGAGGGGCCATCGCTAGGAGAACTTGCTGGCGCTGGACTACAATGTGGATTAATAGTCGAGAGACGATGAATTCCATGGATCAGCTGTTCGATGACCTCATACAAGAATGTAAGCACGCTGCACCAGGTGCTCGGCTCTCGTATTCTCTGAGAAACCGTCTGGAGAAGTGCAAGCCAGATGACCTGAAGGATCTGGTCAGTCGCACCAAGGATGGCTGTGCTCCCTTATTCATAGCATGCAAAAGAGGTCATGTAGAAATTGTAGACTACCTGATAAAGGTGTGTCATGCAGATATTGAACAAAGGGGTCTCTACGAGGTACCTGATGACCGTTCGGTTCACTGTGTAACGCCTCTCTGGTGTGCAGCTGTATCTGGAAAGCTACCTGTTTTGAAGTGTTTAATTTCAAATGGAGCCAAAGTCAATGCCGTGTCAGACTCTGGTTCTACACCTGTCAGATCTGCTTGCTTCATGACCCATCTTGGTAAGAAAAATATATCACTTGGTAAAAAATAAACACAAAAACACATCAATACAGTTCTTTATTGAAAATAGTTTTTTAATTCCATTAATCTTTATTATTCTATTTGATCCGTATAATTTTTTAAATTTAATAAAAGCCTGTATTTTGCTTTATATAAATGTATAAAGATGCAGATCCGTTTATAACATCTTTAATAAAAATTGAATTTGGGGGATTTTTGATTTATGAGAATGATCCATCTTTATATATAGCTAAGCATATCAATGCTTCTTTAATTGACATTGATGTAGTAGTGCTATACTTAAGCCAAGATTTTTGTGCCAAGGCAGGTCTAGTTCAATATTTGAATGCCAATGTTATTGTGTTGTAACAATTTTATTTATCATTATTGTTGCTATTATTTTTATTCATTTATTTTTTCTTTTTCAATACAATGCTACATTTTTACACTTCAGAAAGACTTGACAAAATCAATTAATATTAAATTGCCAAATCCGAATTGCATACAGTCAAATAAATATGACTAGACTACTGATAGCAGGCTATTTTTATCCCTTATTTTGATCTTTGATCACCTTGCACAACTAGGAAACAAAAACAATTTAATCAGACTATTTATTACGTCTATTTAAAACTTTATTAATGTTTTTTAGATATCGTTTCCTACCTGGTCGAGAATGGCGCGGACATCCTAAAGACGAATCACAACGGCGGCACGTGTCTGATAAATTCTGTGCAGAGCGTAGAACTTTGCACCTTCCTCCTTAAGCACGGAGCTGACGTTAATGCCACAGATATCCAAAATAAGACCGCACTGCACTATGCTATACAGGAACACAGATTTGAAACCACAAAGCTCCTGCTGGATTACAATGCCAGTCCCCACCTCAAATCTAGATACAATGATGATGCTCTGCAAACGGCCTGTCTCAAGGGAGCAACGCAAATTTTCGATTACTTGAGTATGATATTTCAAGTGCTTAAAAAACTTTCTTGCCAAAACATTTGTCCTATTTTTTATGATAAATTATTCTCAGTTTTATTCGTATGAATAATGCATGGTTTTTCTGAAACTATAAAACAGTCGAGATAGGATTCTCCTTTTTCCGATTCATTAATATTGATTTATTAAAATAAACATTCGTGTCCATGTAAATATGTACTATTTTACTATTGCCCTCGTTTCATTTTCCAGTCGAAAAGATATACTTCACGCCGGAGCGACTAGCAGACGCGCACGAGCTAATTGGCACGACGTTCTTCGATGAGCACAGTGACACGCAGACGGCCCTCAAGTACTGGCGCACTGCTCTGGCGATTCGCAGTGCCAACGGCGAGGAAGGCGCGCCCTTGCCCAAGAGGCCAGTCTACCCAAAGCGCGACACCTTCCGCAATGTCACCGAGTTCACGACTCTCGAGGAACTCAACTCTATAATGCTCGACCTCGATGCTATGCGCATGCAGAGTTTGCTTATTTGTGAAAGGATACTCGGCCCCTATCACAAGGACACCCTGTTCAGGCTTATGTTCCGGGGCGCCTCTTATGCCGACGGTTTACGGTACGCTGCCAACTGATTCTTGATTTTACTTTTAATAAACTGTTTTCATTTAGTAATTATACCAAAAGTTAGCCGCGACGCAACTTAAAATTGCATTCACTAGACTTAAATCATTGATTTTCTGACTTCTTTTATGGCGATATAATTTATCAGGCATTACGTCAATTACAAAGGTACATCTAGAACAATTTAATCGACAGCCAATTACGTGAAAATGACGTATTCTTCATGCATTTTCATCAATGACTTGCGTAAAACATCAGGCCATTCTGATAAATGGCAACCATACTATATACAGAGCATAATACTTGATAATCAATAAGCAAAAATTTAATTGCGTTTATTCCTTTTGCAGCTATCAGTATTGTATAGATTTGTGGAGACGTGTTTTAGAGATTCGCGTCGACAAGGATTCCGTAAGTCTCTTTTTGTAGAATAAGATATTAGACTTACGGTTTTTTTTTAAAAACCGTACTTAAATGCAACTTATATTCACAGATTTTTTACACCGATACCTGCTTCACCGCGCAAGCGCTCGTCCGACTTATGATTGATTTGAATGAGAAAGCGTTAGAAATAGACCGCAACCGAGAGAAACAGCCAAGATTCTGCGATGTTGTTGCAATATTCAAATTGCTCACTGCCCCTCTCACCGAGGCAAGGCAATTGCTTGAGGTAAAAATTGTTTATTCATTGTAATTGTAACTTTCCGCTTTAAGACATTTTTATTAATTTGTGGAAGTTGTTTTTGATTTTCATTTTTAACAATGTATTGTTTAAAAATCTGACTGTTCACTTCTCATTTGTAGCAACGTCCAGTACATAAGAAGCAACGAGAAAATTATGATCGTATTTTAAAGTGCGTCACGCACTTGATATATTTGCTCATCGAAACAGCATCAACTCCTGGAGAAGAGTTTGAAACGAGGATGTTAGTGCACAAGTTGGTTAAGAAAAACCCCAGATCGTCTTCTACAGAAGATACGCTTTTGCATCTTTGCGTCTCAAGTCTGAATACAATCAACTCAAGTTATTTCACTGCTGAAGATGTTCAAGTAAGGCGATAACTTAACAATAACGGTGAAATGTCACAAATATATTTCTTTATAAATCAACATTTACTTTTGAATTTTAGAAAATATTCCCTCACTTAGAAGTGGTGGAACTTCTTATCAAATCTGGCGCACATGTTAACGCTCGAAATGAATCTCGATCTACACCTTTACATGTAGCAAGCAATGTTTACAATTTCCAAAATTCGGTAAGCTTGCATTATCAGTGATTTTTTTTTACAGAACGTACTTCTAAATCAATGAAGGAACATTTTTAATATTTTTTTTTAAATTCATTTTTGCAGTTGATTAAATTATTATTGGACCATGGAGCACACTTAGACACTCCGAATAAGGCGGGCGATACTCCAGCTCGTTTGATATCTTCGAACTCTGTCAATAGCATTAATCTTGTTAATTATACAACTCTTCAGTGCCATGCCGCTCAAGCTATCATCAAGTATGGTCTCAAATGCACGGAACTGCCTGTTACACTACATCGTTTTCTCGAGCTCCATCGGGAATAATTTTAAAGTTATTACATACAATTTAGCTTTGTTAAGAGACGTCTATTCAAAATTTTTAATTTTTGTTACGTTTTAACGATTTGTACAATATGTATTAATTGCCAATCTATGTATAGTTAATTTAAAGTCAGGGGTTAAAATCGAAACAAAGAGATGACATGTTATTGTTGTATTTATAGAAGAAAAACAATTACTGTTTTTTAAAGAGATATTGAAAGAGACTATAAACGTAAGATTTTTTTAGATTTTCTGATTTCCTATAAGAATTTTGAACCCGACATGTTATTTATGCTTTAAAAGTGGCAACCAATGAAATTTCGATTTTAAGCCCTGTGAATTTTGTATTAAATTTTCTTCTCGATTGTTTACAAGGTTAAAAATTTGGCTTGTTTAGCGCTAAATTAAAGTACACAAGAAATGCTATAGATTATGAATGTTAGAGCGAGAGAAAAGAATGAAAACAACAAAAAAACAAAGACCAGAAATCTTTGTATATTTATCTTTAATTGAAAGGCTGCAGAATGTTGTATATCTCTATACGAGATCTACACACGTGATACATAGTTAAATACATATGTAAGTCTTATATAGTGTTAAATTGAAAGCGTTTCTTAGGCGTAAATTTCGTGAGAGTGAATGAAAAGGAAAAAAAAAAAACAAATATGCCATAACACCAACGAGATTACTTCTCATCGATACTTCGCACTCTTCCATGAAAAGTAATTTCTAGTGCGTTTAGTACATTAACATCGTTTTCAGTTTATAATACAATAACTGTTACTACAATAATAATAATATTAATTATTATTAATAATAATAAAAAGAATATCATATAGCATATCTAATGTATCTTCACTTTTTAATCAATGTGTATGTTTTATACAGTATAACGACAACTCGTTTTTTACAAACGAACTTATAATGTACAATATATACACGTGCACACGCGATCCTTATATTACACATTTATTTTAATATTCTTTCTTTTCAACAAGTGTACAGTTTTATTTCCTTATGTCACGATTGTTGACAATTTTTCGTTTTCAGAGCAGGAACAGTAATTCTAAACCACTTGAAAAATCTTAAGCAATACTTGAACGTGTGATTACATAAAATATATTTATAGCTCAATTTAACATTGATATATGCAAGCATTGTGATCGCATCGTAACATTCTCATTTTCTTTCGAAAAGCGTGACTTCAAAGATAACTTTAATGTCTACATAAAGAAAAAAAAACATAAAAAAGCTTGAAGTGAAAGTTATTATTAAAAAAAAGTAACAATAATAAAGAAATGTCATAACTCAATCTTATGCCTTCTTTATTACAGCCCTTCGCAAGATGTAGTAAGAACTTAAAGTGGTCAAGAAATCAAAATGTTCAATTTTTCGGCAAATCAACTCCCTTAAGTTTTATTTTATCGTTACAGTTCGAGAGTTAAAACAATATGTGTTATATTCGTAAAGTACAATCACATTTTTACAATTACATTATTTTAAGGCTTATCGCAAGTAAAAAAACGTATACAAAAAAAAAAGAATCTCATCGCAGTCTTTGAAGATATGTCTCCTCTTACGCAACTGCGACTAACAAAAGCGTCAAAAGGAGTATCGACCCAGTGAGGCCCATCGAAACGGCGGCGCTTCTAATGTAGGCGTCGACCACGTGAATCTTCCAGCCCATATTTGCGTGGGTGAAAGAGTTGTAGTAGACAATATCCGGCCACGTCGAGTTCGGAGTGACCTCCAGTATTCCAACATCGCCTGCAAAGGAACGAAGAGTTTTTTCATCGATTCCAACATTCTCATTTTATTACAAAAACATACCAGGCTCGCAGGAACTAATCAACGTCCTGTTGAATTTCTTGAATGTGGGAAAATCGTCGTCCAGTCTTCTGTCGCGATTGTTGTGTTTGCTCAGGCACAGCGGACCGACTGAAAACCATGGTTTTTTAAATTAAATTTAATACACATCATCTGTAAAAAAAATTGTCTCTCCGAACTCACCTGCGGTGGGTCTGGGTCTTCCTCGCCTTGTAAACTCAACACCAGCGAGTACACGAACTTTGCTCTGTGCGACATCGCTGAGCCGATCGTAGCCACCGTGAGGCTCGTCGGTGATGATCAGAGGGTGATAGAGATTCGGACTGTGTGGATTGTTGCCACCATAAACGCGGAAGTTGTAGGTCAGACCACGACGGAGGTATAGCTCCGGGATCAGTTGGCCGTTGATGTACCAGGCTAGACCGTTCGTCGATTGACCCGTGATAGCCTGGTAGCCTCGCCTTCCTCCGGACGGACCTATGGTGGCTCTGAACGTTCTTATGCTACGGTCGAAGATTTCTTCTTTCTCCCAAGGTTCCCTGGAATCGAACAAACTTTCTCGTTTTAAACTACTACTTTATATATCATACAAATTTGTATTATATACCAACCTGAGTTTATCGTTATTAGCCGTGAATCCTACGCAGGTATTGTTATGTACCGATCGTCCTAAATCAAGCATTAAATTACTCTTTGGATAATAGTCGTGGAAGTTGGGCTCGTTATTCTCGTCCAGCATTCCCAGCGCCCATACCACGTACACGGGCTTGTCTATGAGATACTCCTTGTCCCCTGAGTCGGCTGTAAAATACAAACTCGTCGTTATCTCTTGATGATCATGCATTTAGCGATTTTTCAATTAACACTTACCCGAAATCAAGTGTCTTCTGTAGGTAACGGTGGTTATTCCGTTCTCCCTCGACGACGTGAAAAGCTGATTACTCTCCAGGCCTCCAACAAGCTCATCCTTGCACACGCCTTTGTACTGTCCGAGCACTTTGGCACACTGAAATTATCGTTTTATCCTCGTTATTTAACAAACATCTCTAATAAATAATTATTTTGCCTGTATAATGTAAACAAAAGGATATAACGCTCACCGGAGCTTTGGCAGAAACGTTGTAGTCGTTGGCAAAACCTCTGGTACCGTCATTGTAGGCGATCGTTACATCGGCCCCTTCCATTTGGCTTCTCGATTCCGAGCCGGAAATTCCAAAGGCCATGTATCCGTTTTCCGCTGTGATTGGAAAAATAAAAATGTAAACGTTCTCATTTAAAGCTACACACAGCTTATTATTGTGTACTCACGGATTTGACCGATAAGTTGAATCGTTATCTGAGGAGAAAAAATTTCCCAAGCCAGCGCGTACCTCTTGTGAAGCGTAACGCAGTTTGGCAAGTTCGTCTCGACTTTGATCGTCTGTGAAATTGATTTTTCGTTATATCTTTGAATTAATTAATTAACACAAGACTTACCTTGACAAGAGACGGAGGTACGTTCGGCCGATCCGGTGTAATGATCGATGCAAAGTTGGTCCTCGATTTCACGTCATAGATACTGAAGTGACCGATATCGAATATCGTCAGCTCACCTGGTAGCTGTATTATCACGTCCTCGTATTTGTAAGCCCGAAGTGGATCCAAGCTGTAATAAAAACAAAGATTCGTACACTCTAATTAAGTATAAGTTTCGTAAAAATTTAACGATAACTCACTATCCGTGATCGTCTGGGACTTTAATCCCTTCCGGTGATGGTCTGGAACCTTTTCCAACCATGAAGTATGTATCTTCACCGGTACCATCGTAGACCAGTTGTGGAATGCTTATAGTCTTGGCGTCGAGAACGACGATTACGTCGGATGACACATTGTGGGTCGACAGCTTGGACAGTGGCATGAGTCGTTGCGGAGCCGGTGGATCGAATTCCTCCGGGATGTATATGTCACCGAAGGTCCTCTGAAACAGAGAAAGTAATGTTTTAATCAATTTTTCAGTATACATACCTATAGATAAATGATGACTCACCTGAGTCGACAGATCGTAGACGGCGAACCACTTGATATCGGTGATCTTCTTGTTGTCCGGTAGCGTCAGGGTCAGGTCTTTGTTGAGGTACTTGCCGAGAGTATTCGTTCTTAAAAAAAAGCAATAAATTTGATTCTCTTGTTAAAATTCAGTTTGAAATATATGATGCACTCACTTTCCGTACTCGTCGGGTACGATGAAGCCTTGAGGACCTGGTCGATTAGAGCCTCCGGCCCAGAAGAAAGTATCGGCACCGGTTCCATCGTAGCTGAACGACGTCAGTAGGAGCGTGTACTCGTCGACCGCGTAGACGTCGCCGGTTACCTGGTGGTGGTACACGTTCAACTTTCCCAGGTATTTGCCTTTGTAATCTTTATTTTCTTCATCGGCGTTAACTATATAATAGAAATTTTTGAAATATAATTGTTATTTTACAGCTGCTGTCGGAAAGGAATATTATTGCAGTGTATTAATATTTGCAGAGTCACTGGGCGATCTTATAAAATAGAAAGTATCGAAGTTTTCACGAGCACTTAGAACCAAGTCCGTTGAGCACTTCTTATTCCAGCGCGCGTATATGTATAATTATACGAGTATATATTAAACTGGACGTGCACTACAATATCTGCTTTACGAGTTAGAAAGTATATTTCTTTCTAAACAAAAATGACGTTCTTGAATTTTTCCTTAAAATCACCAATCTTCTTACACAAACCACCAAATAAAAAAAAATCTCACCAGAGCCAATCACTCCAAGTATTGCAAGAAACAACAGCCACGACAGTCTCGGGGACCATCGGCATGTAATCACACCATCAGCAGCAGCCATGTCTCATAGCATCGTTATATCTACCACTAAAATCTCCTTATTCTCCAGCTGCTTCGTTCTCCAGCTTAATCGAGGCTGGCTACCGCGTTGTGCTGATGGTCCACCTCATAGTCGTCGAGGAAAACGCACTAATCCAACGGTACCTTGCTCTTGACTGCAAAGACTTGATGAGGCCCGAGAGAAAGACGGACACGAAGGAGGAGAAACTCTGTGCAACCTTAGAAAGTCGATGTGTGGAGGGGGTAGACTGTCTGGAAGGAAAGAGAGAGGGGCCTTGGAATTTTCTCTCTGTGGGCATTATGTGTGTGTTCGCCGGACGTGGAGTGAATCCGGGAGTTTGTTGATGGAAAAGGACTTTGATGGGAAATTTTCATGGAGTTTTCGTGGGATGTATTGTTGTAATGTTTGATTATTGCTTATTCTAGTGCAAGTATGCTATGTGATTTTAAAAGTGTCAAAAAGCCGAAAATAATGTTTATGCTATGAAAGAAAAATCACATATTATAAAAATGAAATAGGTTTATTCGTTATAAAATAGTAATAGTAGTCTCTCGGCATTATACACAGGCTTGATTATACACGAATAAATATTTTCGGATTCAAAACACCAGGAAGTGGTTTTATGGTTCATTGTGCGGAGTTCGATAAAAATGAATCGGTGCACTTGTCGATTTTTTTTTCATGCAATTTCTAATGGAGTAATCAGCGAACGAGCGCAAGATACAAGAAGTGACAAGTGTCGCTGACAATTTTTTGTACTATACTGTAGCTATTATAAAAAAAAAGAAATTTATCATATAGCTGACTTGCTAATAGTGCTTAATTAGGAAACAGGTTATGCAATATCATCGCTGAAAGTAGTTTACAGGTCTCCTGAGTTCAATTTTCCGTTACAAGACAATTTTTTTTTAAACGATAAAATATCTCTTCAACTTTCGTCGTTTCTCTAATTTATGTCCTCTACACCCTGTATATATACGTCATCCGCAAAGGAAGCATGATATACGAGGACACAGTGTCGACTAGTGCTTTCGTAAGTATTGTGCGCCTTGGCAACGTAATTCCACAAAGAAATCGATAAAAAGCATCGGATAAAAGTTCGAGCAGTAGAGCAGGAGAACTCGACGGCTCGACACAATTCGCGTGATGAGGACCCTTTCTGTTTCTCGGTTTCAGTCCTCAATGCAACCGATATGCTTATACCTCCGGAAGAGGAGCTCATCCGGCTATTAAAATTCGGAACGTCGAGAAAAATTCGAGACTTGATAAGCGCCAAGTAAATAAGCTTCATTTTTACAAAACAACATTACAAAATCGGTATTTTGTAATTTTTTTATTTTCAAAATACAATAGCCCTTCGATGGACTTGCACTATCCACTGGCAAAGAATCTATCGACGCCTTTGACAACAGCGATTGAACGTTCGGATCCAGCGATACTAACGATGTTGATCGACAAAATCCCGGGAAACTTGGACACAACGTTGACACAACCCTGTGGAAAAACTGCGCTCATGCACGCGGCTTGTTACGCCGGAAATCCAGAGATTTTACTAGTCCTTATGAAGAAAGGCGCCGATCCCAGTAAGACCGACATGTGAGACTATACCTTCAATTTATGCCTGCAATAAACGATTTTTAAAAATATTCTACAAAAGAAAACGCTCGACGATTTTAGTCACGGATGGAACTGTCTCTTCTACGCAGTGATCGGTAAGCGATTGCAAAACGTCGTTACACTATTGGATTCCCAAGTCTCCATAGAATCCCGAGATCACCAAGGCCGTACTCCACTAATGATTTCCGGTAATTTTACCATCAGTTATGTGTGTACCTTTCGATCTATAATGTATAATCAATTCGATTTCCGACAGCAGTTTATCTATCGGATCTCGACGTGTTCCACTGTCTCCTGAATCGAGGCGCCGACGTCGAAGCTCTCGATAACAATGGACTGAGTGCTTTGCATTTAGCGATTCTCCGCAAGAGAAGAGAATGCGTGATCGAGTTGTCACGTCGAAATACCATCGCGGATCTTCTCACGCCGTTTTCCAATGCCACGACGCAGCAGCTCGTCGAGGAAATCATGTCCGATGTGCTTCCGGTCCGGCATAAGAATGTGCAGGAGTTTGTGGAGAGTGAAACTGCTTGAAGTGTATTTGCTGTTATATTTTGATTGAATTTTTAATGACGTAAACAAATGAGTGTTTTACATATTATGAAATTCGCAAGGGTGGAATTTTTCACTTTTAATTATACCTCTATAGGAAGATACGTTCTTATATCGTGATCAGATATTCATCAGAATCACTTATAAGTGACATTAATCGATAAGCAGCGCTGTCGATGATATATCGATAAAATGTTTAATTTCCACATGCGCTTACATCACCTCTCAGTTGGCAATTGATTTGCAAAACAAAAATAACATTTTTTCCATTTATTATCTGCGTATGCAACGTCTAATAAATGCGCTTATTAAACTCTTCTTCGATAAAAATAGTACTTGAGACTAATAGACTTTTTCAGTCGTTAAAGGTGTATAATAAATAAGCATCAGTGGTCCTCCAACAAAAACTTGTGCTATTATTTATTTACAGTTACAGTAAATAAATCAGAGAGAGATCGTTAAAATTTCAGTCCTTTGCAATTCGGCAAATTTTTCGCAGTCCACTCGTCGAATTTCTTGATCCACTCGTCGCTCATTGTCGCCTTCCACTGTCCAACATTTCCGTTACGTATGAATTCGTTCTCTTCAGGTTTATCTTTCGACAAGTTGAGACTCTTTATCCATGCGATCGTCGTCACACGATTGATAGCCGGATTGACCTTCATATTCTCAAAGCTCAAATGCTTGCACAGAGCTTGCACTTGAATTTCGTTGAGATTTTCACCCAAGAACTGAGCTGTTCTTCTCACTACCGAGGGCAGATCCTAAAATCATTGGTTATATCAATCGATCTTGAAGTTTGTTTATCAATTGAGATTAAAATGAAAATTATTATATATACCTTCTTCATATCCTCAAACTTTATGAAAAGCAAGTTATCCTGATCTTTTCTCTCCCAAAATCCACGAATGTGATTCCAGTAAGGTGCGTAGACGACTATTGTAAAAATAAAGAAATAACACTATTTTTAGTGTATCAAAGTGAATGTATCGCTTTGGCAGTCAATGAAAATAATATTCTTATACCTTTATCGCCCAAAAATAATTTACAAAAGTCATCGAAGCTTCCGACGAAACCTTCCAAGAGTTTGGAATGATGGTAGAACGAGATGCAGACATCCTTTGGATTTCTCGCTGCGTAAATTATTTTTGGCTTTTTCTCGCCAGTCCTGATTTGTCGTGGCAACAGATTGAAGGGAAGGTGACATTTGATGAATCTTGGCCTTGGAAGAGTTTTGCAATATTCAACGCTTTTGGTCACCCACGATGGCACTTGAATACTTGGATCACGCATTGCAGCTCTGGCCGTCATTATTGTTCCGGAGAACCTATAGGTGCAAAAGTGGAAAAATATTTTTATTTTTATGATGCTGATTCGCAAAAATAACAAAAGTTATTAAAACGATTAAACGTACTCGAGAAAAGGAAACCTGGCGTTGATTGGAGTTTTCGCTTTCTCGAAGTCCAGATCATTCGCAATGCACCAAACCATTTCTTGCGTCCATGTTGTACCTGAATTGAATAAGATTGAAAAATTTTTGTTATGCAACCAGTTAAAAATTCACGTATTATTTATCTTAAAACCATGATTGTATATCCTTAATTCACCTGATTTTTGAAAGCTGCAGACATAAACGTCATCGTCGTAGACTTCAAAATTTTCTACTGCATCGGCAAATTGTTTATACTCTTCAGGCAAAACAACTCCATCCAATTCCACATAATTCGTTCTTATTTTCTCACTCAAGGTGTCCTTAGCCAAACGGTCTAAATCGCAAGTCATGATTACAGACACCTCACTTGAAAATCTGAATAGATTTGCTACAATAATAAATTAAATTTAAAAAAACAACTGTCCTATGTTTATCCGCTCCAACGCAACAGTCAGTGTCTTTATCCTATTTTGGCAAGCAAAAAAGTGCTTTTATATGAACGAGAGGGTCCTCCAACTGTTAATGGCGGGGTTTATTTTTGTCACCCAATACACCCACTCTCTATAATTCAGATCATCTATTCTGCATGTCATTTATCTAAAGATGCGTGTATTTATTATGATACCACCTCGGATACCAAGATTATCGACGATCGCAAACGGTGAATTAAGCCGAGGAAACTTCCGCGCTTCGAGAGCTGACGTTTATATGCAAAAATATAAGATTTCCAATGTTCGTTCTAATTATTTTTATTCTTATTTTATAACTTTCTTCTGAAAATTTGTTTAACTTTTTTTTAATCAAATAAACCGCTATAAGCCACAAGTATACAAAAAATTTACTTTATTCTACACAAGAATGTTTTCAGCCTGCCCTGGTAAAATCGTTGCCGGGTTCCTCGCGATATTTCAACTACAATTTTACAATATCGCTACATTTCAGCGAATG